>CAJPVJ010003490.1:0-10929 GCA_905397405.1 Oppiella nova
GAGAGAGAGAGAGAGAGAGTTAATCACAATCCTATTAGACTTATAATTCTCTCTCTCTCTCTCTCTCTCTCTCTCTCTCTCCATATATTGATTGCATATTATTGTACATATCATTGCATTATTATATTAATATGTATTTCACTGACAATTGTATTAATAGTATTGCATTCAAATTGTTTATCATACTTGCTAATCTCACAAAAATGTATTCCCATTATTTTCTATGTGATTTATTAGCGAAACAAATTTATGTTCAGGGTTATCGCGATGTGTGCCTGAAAGTGACATGGATTAATTTGTACATTTTAACTACATATATATTGAATGTAATTATAATTATATACATGTATATTTGCCATTATAATGATTAATATATACTGATAAACGAAAATAATATGTATTTTTTATCTAGTAAGTTAGTATTAGTATAATATTATTGACCGTGGTACATTATGCGATAAACAATGTTAATGTTTAAATTGCATAACAATTTTCGCGAGTATACATCAAACAATAATAAATCAAAAATAATATAAAAGTTTTTATATTTCTAAACACAAACTTCAAAATCATATGAAGTGAAAAATGACTGATTATTATCGCTGGCTATGTATGAATGCATCGAAAAATTTATTATCTATTTTGTGCCAAAAAATATTTTTAATTAAAACCCACAGAAAAAAATACCGATAAGTTTTTTTTGTCAAATATATACATAATATCTTATATAATATAATGTATTATATTCTGCACAGAATATTCTGATATACGGTGTATATGTACTGTATGTGTAATGTTTGTATACATTATGTATAAAAGGCTTTTAATGTATTGATTTTTTTTCATGAGACTAATGTGTAATTAAATAAAATAGTAATTAATTTGTGAGACGACCCATAAAAATGTGCGCGACTTTTGTGATGCAAATATAATTTTGTGATTAATTTTATGTAAGATTTTTCACTTTTACTCGCCCTATATATAAAAACCCTGTAATTAACACTTGAATTTTGTTTTTTAAATATACTTATATTATTTATATGATAATATTTGTTCGTTATAATTAAAATATCCGATATTTTTTAATTGACGTTTATTTAAAAATTTTGCTACCATGCAGATAAATATTTTTTATTAAAAATTTAATTAATCTGTTCTCTTTAAACCAGTATTTATAATGACATCTTAATATTAGACAAATATTATTTTTGTTTATTTCAATGTTACAGTTTTCATTGTTTAGTACAGAAATGTTGTAAAATTAGTTTTAATAATAGCTTTCTTTATAATAATATAATTTAATAATATTTAGTCATTAACTGTGATACAATATTTTTATAATTATAATTTAAAAAATTATTAAGAATTATTATCTATAGCTAGATTAATTATTTTAAATGTGGACATAATAATTATTATTAGTTTGGACATAATTTGGAAATGTTAATGAAATATTATAGTTTTTTAAAAATTTTCACATTTAATAAAATTATAAGCATCAATAATTCCATATTTGTAGATAATTCCGATTTTAATTTTATTTCCAATTTTTAAACATAATATTTTTCAATAATATTTCCAATTATAGTTTATAACTAATATGTATTTATCTAGCTAAATCATTTCATCTTAAATATCCTATTAATAGGGAATCGAATTATTTTTCATAATATATTTAATACCAAAACTGAAATTTAAAATTAATTAATATTTTCGTATAATTATTATAAGTATTTAACTTGTGAAACTGGTTCAAACTTTAAACGTTTTAAAAATGACATAATAAATATATTAACTTTTTAATAATTATCAAATACTTATTTTATAATTACCGATTAACAGGGTAGTAATTTACACAATAAATTCATATATACTTTCACATCATTAGGAGGTTAACCGCAAAAAAATATTGGACACGAAATACAGACATAAGGCATACGACAGAAATTGATGTAATTCTCAGCAATAAAATACTAGTCTCTCTCAGACTCTCTCTCTCTCTCTCTCTCGTGAGCCCTAACTCTCAGCCATAATATCTCAACGAAAATATAATATCGGAGTTAACGATAGAGTTGTGTCACAAAAGTCTAACGAAAAAGAGTCTATACAAGCGTATGACATATACCGCCTAATATCCCGGTGCTCTACACAACTATTATGCGGTGTATTAACGCAATAAATGTATCGTTCACTCCGACACTACCGTTCCCTTCTCGCCAAATGAGGGCTCATTTATTGTATACTTATATATGAGTTATATATTATATATACACAAACACGAGGTATAACTGATTTTTCAGGGCAAAAATAGCTCTTAAAACTAATACTGGTATATGAGTTAAGAGTGTGTGTAGGGGAACGGTATGTTTGCATTGATAGCTGAGAGAAAGAGAGAAAAAATGCTAGACTTAGAAATCCAATTAATTTATTTGAGTGAAACTCTATGATAGGAATCCCTTATTCTCGGCCGAGAATATCGTATTTATATTATATTCTGTGTATTTGTCTGCGAATATAATATCTCTGTTATTCCTTATGAGCCATATATACATACCATTGGAGAATATTCTGTTATTTTAGATATATTACGCTCGGATAGGCGTACAGTCTACTATCGATACTGCATACTAGCATAATCTTAAAAATTATATACTTGTCATTAAATATATGCAAGAATATTAAATATATATGATTAGTAAATTGGTACAGAATATTCTTAAAGGTTAGTAATATACAATCAATTTTACTTGTTTTAAATTGGAGTAAGGTTATAATTTAAGTTGATTTTAATTGTATGTAGGAAACACTAGAAAATTCTGTATTTTAGTTGAATATATAAAGTTATATAAGAGGGGAGAGAATAACAAAAACAAAATTTTTTATGATATAATACTTAAGTGGAAATAATTGTTTCTTTAAAGTCGAGGAATTATTTTTCGAGAGAATATTCTTCGTATCCTTTCGTGTATTATATGTACGGCTATTGTTACGAAAGTATAATATATTTTTTGCTTATTCTTGTATGTGAAACAAAATTATTATTTTTGTATTTTTAGATTAATCTCTCGAAAAAATAATAATGAGTTTCAATCCGCTCACTACATGTGCGTACAGTTAACACCCGGTATAATGAACATTAATATTTATACATGTGTATTAATATTTTAATAATATTTTAAACTTTTTGAATATAAACTGTAATAAAGTAATTATTTAGGATTTTTGTTTTAAATTTACAGTTTATTCAACCTTTGTGAAAATCGGTATTTATGATGCTATATTCAAATTCTGTACATACAGAATATTCTTTACAATATATTTTTATATATACAGAGAATAATTAATTCAATTATTCCGTAAACTCTATTGAGTGTCTCAAAAGTGTAGTAAAAAAAACTTTTTTACGGCTTTTAGATCTCCCAATACGGCACTCAATGGCACGAAAAACAATGCGATTTTGTTTTCATTGAAATTTGTTTTAAGTTTTTGTTTAGTTTTTCTTGTGTTTAGTTTTGTTTCTCACAAAGAAATCCCTTTCTATGCGATTTGAATGCGAAATAGTGTTTCACTTCGAAGGGAAAGCCTATTGAAAGGCAAATACTGTATGTAAGGAGACTGTGAAATGAAAACAAAATGTGAAAAGATTTACAATTTTTATCTTTTTAATCTTATAGTCGACTTTCCCTTGCATTAACATTTGTAAAGGAACTGTATGCTACTTTATATAGTGTGTAAATTGAAATTATAAAATTAATTAATTATTTTTGGATTTAGGTATAAGCTGTATAATTATGTAAAAATGTAAATAAAATTAAATTTAATATATTTTGTTCATTATACGGGAAATATACTGTACCTGAGTGTGTGTTTTATATAAAAATATATTCCGTATTTACAATACAATTCAATTGCTTTTTCACTATAAATAGAGTTATATTCAAAATAGCATAGAATACAAGAATATTCTGTATATATATATATATTTTTATTGAAAGTCAAATACGATTTTTACAATTCTGTGTGTTATGTCTCAATACAAACAGTGGGAAAAAGTGCAGAATATTTTCGATTAATTTTATTTTTTTTTTGCATTTTATTTTATTCTGTGTATATAATATACCCTGTATATATTGTATAATATATGTTTTTTGTTTATTTTTGAATACATGAGTATATTTTTCTCAGTGTGTTAAAGTGTTTTTATATTTTCAGTGTACTATTGATATTCAATATCAAGAATTCAATTTGAAATATATTTTGCGAATAATATGTATATATTTGTTGAAAATGATTATATTGTGTTTTTATTTTTATTTCTGACAATATTACTTTTAATATAATTTTTTGAAATATGATTTTATTATGAATTTTATCCAAATATTTATTTAATTTTATATTATCATCTAGTTCAAAAATATTTGCACAAAATTTATAAATAGCGCAATAATTGCCAAAATATTTAGACTATATAAATATTAAACCATATTTATACAATGGTATTTATTTAATGATGTTAAATTTATTTTTATTTTCCAAATTGTATAATAAGTATTTGTAAAAATATATGACTCATACGATTAGCGTATATATGGATAACTGCCAATATATTATGATATGACCCGGAATATATTAAATTGGATTTAGTAATAATCGTAATATATAACTAATATACGACTGGTATGTAAGTAGGCGTCCCAGTAATATAACTCACAATCGCCATCCTATGACACAAATACATATTGATTGCTATATTATGCGCCACTCACACAATACCCGTCCCCTCCCGGAGCCGCTGAGGCATTTATATCACTGATATCTGTATTACAAATAAGTTTTGACTTTATTTTTTGCACTTTATTTTATTGCATTAAAAAGGATATGATTTTAAGTAACTTATATAATATATAAAGAATATAACCGCTGAGGCATTTATATCACTGATATCTGTATTACAAATAAGTTTTGACTTTATTTTTTGCACTTTATTTTATTGCATTAAAAAGGATATGATTTTAAGTAACTTATATAATATATAAAGAATATATGAAAAAAAGGGATTGCCATTAAGTTGTGCACTCTACTTAATAACAGTGTCCTTTTTTATTGTAAGAATATTCTGTGTATATATTCTGTATATACATTTAATATAGTAATATATGGATATTATGTCATAAATATGCATATTTACGGAAGTATTTTGAAAAAATTATTAAAATTCTTAAACATTTTATGTAACTAGTTGCTTATAAATTACAGATTATTAGTGTTCATTATATCGGGTGTAGACTATATAGATAAAGTTAAATACGTGATAAATGCCCAAGTATTTATAAGTGCTTTAAATCATAAACCAGAATATAATAGCCGTTCAAAAATGCCGGAATATTCTGTGAGAATAAAATTATCGTAAATTCTGTGTCGCAAAGAATATTCTGTTAAGAAAAACGTTTATATCTATAAAAAGTGGCATAAATTACAGTCGGATATAAAAGATTTGTACAGAATTTATATGTTTGTGCCTCAAAAATGTTTTTTCATACCATTTATATGTAATAATATTATGTGAAAAAAATATTTTTTATCCAATGAATCACTTGTTAAAAGCCGTTTAGTATGATATTAACAAGTACTGTGAATTTTCCAAATGTAATAGTCCCTGACATTTAACGGGCTAATTATGTTTGTGTGTGTTAACCCTTTTTATTATTCTGGATATTATGTAGGTTTAGATACATTATTCAAAAGTTATATTGTGTGTAGAAATCATTAGTTGGTAATAAAAGTTTAATTAATCAGCTAATTAGCTATCATTTATAATAAGGGAGGTATGTTATTTTTGTATTAAATTCGCATTAGCCTTATTGTCTAAATAATTAACTAGCATACTCATTATGAACATTATTGCGTATAAATTTTATTTAATTTTAAATATTATATTAATGTATTATGCTTATTATTAATATTTAATTAATATTTAAAAATAAACTTTATTAAATTAGCTATCTTAATTTTAAAATTTTTATTGATTTGGAATGATAGTGTTAATAATATCGAGAGTGCACTGTATTAGCTCCGGTATGAAACTAAAACAAAAAACATTAAAAAGAGTTAAACCATATGACAGTCCAGTCGTACATAATTGATGGCTTACAAGATTACGCGCACACCATATATCACCTACCGTTCCCTTTATATATATACACGTAAATCATACAATAGCCATACCCTGTATACATCAAAATCTATCAAAAAATATACAGCACTGGTAGTGGTGTTACCAGAAAACGGAAGGCCAAACCCATTGGTATTACAAACTGTACACAAAAACTATAATAAAGTCGATATAAAAAACGGGTTTACAGTTTGAAAACTCCACAGAATTTCCGCAATAATTATAATTAAAGTGCAATCAATAAATGTCTGACAAATTTTTTGACTCCCTTTATATCGTACCGTACGGTACAGTATTAATCCATATTGCGATCATAGATTAGAGTCACGAACAAACACACAGCCTTTCCCTACCAGTCCCCTCAGAAAAACTAGTCACTGTCCCTATTAGTGTAGAATATTCTGTAGATTTTTTGGGTGATCTCTCTCTCTCTCTCTCTCTCTCTCCTGTCATTGTGTGACCACTAGATGTTTGTCATGTGTTTTTCCCATTGAATGGAGTGATGACAACCCATATGGACACGGTAACAGACCCGTGACCATAGAGTTAGAGTGAGTATACAATACACTTTTCAGTACGTTAGCACACAAAGTAGTGATCTAAAACTAAAAGTTATCACATCACTTATAGAATGTTATTTATATGTCTATATTCTGTAATACATAATATTACAAGTAATACACAAAATACGGTAATTATTTACTTAATAAGTAGTAAAATAAAATATATTAATTCACATATATTTATAAAACCTGTACTTAAAAATTTATCAGGTCTATTGTAGTGTATAAGTTAAATTAAAAATAGATTTATGGTCAGCTCACTTAACTTTTATAATTAACTTGAAAACAAAATATACTGTTATATTTTAGAAAAATAATTTATTATTTTAAGATAAATAATAAAGTTTTAAACAGATATATTTGTTTTGTTTAATTATACGGTCATAGTAACCAGATTTTACTGTATGTGTAGGAACTGGAGTTTATATTTGCTGTCATATAATATTTTGACTTTTGATATATAAGTCTGTAGTAAAATGAATTGAATATAAGTTTTTTGCGATAAACTATTTCTTATAAGACGTCGTCTTATAAGAACCGCAAGTAAACATTACGTAAAAATGTTTACTCTGATTTTAGTTTAGTTAACTTACTTACTTAAGAACACACGGAAAGCCAACTGTCTCTCTCTCTCTGAGAGAGAGAGAGTCGACTGATAACACAATTCTTGATATGACTACCGGTATCTGATGACATACCAATAGGGGTTATAAAACTGCCTACTAAAGTTTTCCCTTCAGTTTTTAGTGTAGATTATATAAATTCTCTTATAAGACGTCATAAAAACAGATAAAAAATAAATAATATGGATATTTTGTTGGCTTTATTCCCAATTTTATTGATGAGTCTTATATGTTATATACTGTTCGCTAGGACTTTGATTTACGTGATTGTAATGCAAATGCATTTTATATTATATACATAGATATGGGTATTAAATAAGGTTTTTGACTCTCTCTCTCTCTCTCTCTCTCTCTCTCTGCCAGTCATATCTAGCTATCAATTTGTTTATACACTATATGGATATGAAATTTGTTTGTGGGTTGAAGTCTGGGCTCATAAATCTATTTCTGAGAAAAAAATATTGAGATTTTTTCTGACAAAATATTTTTGACTTAAAAAATATTTTTATCATAAGAAATGCAAAGTTTTATAATGAGTTTACGAGAGAGAGAGCTATGCTATTAATGACGGAAACTCCTATGAAAAGTATAGATAATAATCACCAAAAACTACATAATGAACCGTATATTAGATTCCCGGGTATGTTATGAATAGATGGCAAAAGTTTTATACAAATCTGTGTTTTAAATGCACAGAAAAATATATAACACAAAAATGAAAACACATTTAAAATGCCTTTGAAATGGCATTTGTATGGCATGTATGGGAAACTACATCCGGTTTTCCAAATGATAAGGCATTCATACCATAAGAATCAGAAATAGTATTATATTTTCTGTACTAATGAATGGAAACATAATATTCTTAATACTAATGGCTACTAAAACTTATGCACTTTTTCAGTGCTAATTAAGTTTGGTAACTAGATATGTTTATGTCATACAATTAGCGATTTAGCCCTGATAATTAGTTGTTTAATGTAGATTATAGATTATATGTGTATATATTTATTGTTATTATTAAATATTTTTGTTTCAATTTTCAATACACTAATGACATGTTATTATAGCGTGTGTTTGAATAGAGATTAGACTTTGAAAACAATATACAAATACAAGTATTATTTGCAATGAAAATCGCGATAAATATATACTATTATGAAGTAATATTGCAGTGAAATGGGAAATAATTGGCTAAACACGCGATTCCCCATTCATTCGCACCGGTAGTTCACATACTCACCATACTATCTCCCCGTCATTATCATTGGTTAGGTGTTAATTAAAAACAAAAAATATTTAAACAAGCTCATTTAATTCGAATAAAATTTTATTTGTTTTTATTAAAATTCTTTACATTTCAAAAATTTACATTTAATTTTAGCTAGTTAGTATTTACGCAATAATTATGTGTATATTACACGAGAGTTGACTGTATTTATTGTTTGCGATATACTTATGATGTCTATAAGAGAGTGTATGTTTGTATTGGCTTCTGGACCCTACCATTTTCCTGCTATTTCCTATGCCATACACTGACTGTCATCCCTTTCCCCCCATCACTCGGCCTCTCAAACCAAGTCGTGTCAGTGCCGCTAAAACGCACCGTTAGGTTAGATTTTTGCCGCTATTTTCTACTATACCTCTCACTCACTCTCACTGTTTGTTAAGAGAGAGAGAGAGAGAGAGAGAGAGAGAGAGATGTCAGTCACGGACAGGGAGGACAGTTGGCTCACAATAGAAATTGTGTTCAAATATATATACGCACAGTCAGTGCCGTTTATATACCCCATAAATGTTTATAATTTTTAAACAATATATAAAATATTATGTATATTAAAACATTCAAAACTGTAAACTAATGTACCAAGCTTATTGTAAGGCAATTAGCCTAGTAAATTTTATACCTCTGGATTATAATTGAATCACTATATATTTTTATTTTTGCTCATGGTAAATGTTGGTAAATTGGATTGTAGTGAATTCCGTCGTTCACAATAGAAAACAATTGATTTATTGTTCGCAATATACGAGTAGAGACTGTAATTGAATCAAAAAAATAAAGTGTAAAAAGTGTCGCACAACTCGCACTCACTCTCGCAAACAAACTCAGGGATGATGTCTATCCCTGTCTACCAAACAGACTACCAGTGCTGTCAATATTGTTATATTACGGGTGCTTTTCATTTCACTCATTCACGCTCTCTATCCACTAGTTTCACATGTTTTCCGTACTCTCTCTCTCTCTCTCTCTCTCTCTCTCTCTTAACAAACAGTGAGAGTGAGTGAGAGGTATAGTAGAAAATAGCGGCAAAAATCTAACCTAACGGTGCGTTTTAGCGGCACTGACACGACTTGGTTTGAGAGGCCGAGTGATGGGGGGAAAGGGATGACAGTCAGTGTATGGCATAGGAAATAGCAGGAAAATGGTAGGGTCCAGAAGCCAATACAAACATACACTCTCTTATAGACATCATAAGTATATCGCAAACAATAAATACAGTCAACTCTCGTGTAATATACACATAATTATTGCGTAAATACTAACTAGCTAAAATTAAATGTAAATTTTTGAAATGTAAAGAATTTTAATAAAAACAAATAAAATTTTATTCGAATTAAATGAGCTTGTTTAAATATTTTTTGTTTTTAATTAACACCTAACCAATGATAATGACGGGGAGATAGTATGGTGAGTATGTGAACTACCGGTGCGAATGAATGGGGAATCGCGTGTTTAGCCAATTATTTCCCATTTCACTGCAATATTACTTCATAATAGTATATATTTATCGCGATTTTCATTGCAAATAATACTTGTATTTGTATATTGTTTTCAAAGTCTAATCTCTATTCAAACACACGCTATAATAACATGTCATTAGTNTCTCTCTCTCTCTGTCAACCGAAAGGCACACAAGAATTCATTCATTCAATTGATTTGATTTTAGTCTCATTTGTAAAAATGCATTACAAATGAACGCCAAGAATATTCTGCTGCAGAATATTCTTTAGGTTTATCGCAGAAAACTTATATTCAATTCATTTTACTACAGACTTATATATCAAAAGTCAAAATATTATATGACAGCAAATATAAACTCCAGTTCCAACACATACAGTAAAATCTGGTTACTATGACCGTATAATTAAACTAAACAAATATACTTGTTTAAAACTTTGTTATTTATCCTAAAATAATTAATTACTTTGCTAAAATATAACAGTATACTTTAATTTCAAGTTGATTAAAAAAGTTAAATCTATTTATAATCACCATAAATCTATTTATAATTTACCTTATACACTTCAATAAACTTAATAATTTTTTTAAGTACAGGTTTTATAAATATATGTGAATTAATATATTTTATTTTACTACTTATTGAGTAAATAATTACCGTATTTTGTGTATTACTTGTAATATTATGTATTACAGAAAAGTCTGTATATTTATTGTAAGATATTCACTACACTATTGAAAATCAAAATCTAGTGATGAAACACACGATTGCATGACTTTTCACATAACATATGAGTGAGATTGAGATACCAGTGCCCAGACAATGGC
>CAJPVJ010003492.1:0-10927 GCA_905397405.1 Oppiella nova
GGATTGTGGTGGCGGTGATTGCGGTGGTTTGTAATTAGTTAGCAAGGTTGGATTGTAAATTATTGTTGTTTGAAAAGTTACATGATAATGTTAATTGTTTGCTTGCTATACGGTATAATGTGTGTTGCTTGATTATTAATATTGTAAAATTAAAAATTTATGTTGGTGTAATTAAATTAATGTAGATGTGTGTGTGCAATTATTGTGTATAGCTAAACTAGTAGTTTATTGTAAATAGGTAGTTACAGTATTAAATAAATAAGTAATTATTTATTATTTTGTATTAATTTATTGGTGGAAAAGAATTTTAATTTGTTAGTTATATTTAAAATGTTACTTGTTATTAAATTTTTATTGTTACTTCATAAATAAAAAATTTTAAAAACAAAATATATTATAAAAATAATTTACAAAAACTACTAGTAAACTAATCCTGGTCAGCACCATCAAATAAATCTTTAAGTCCTGAATCTAAACTCCAATTATCAGGCAAATCATTGACTACGTCCACTACATCATCCTTAGGACCAGGATCATCATTCAGAAACATATTTTCCTCGACATCCTTATCATTATTTGGGTCAACCTTTTGTTTGTCGTCATTATTATGAGGCAACAAATGCTCGGAAAACAGACTATTCACGCAAAATGACCACAAAGTGATTATTAGCCCACAAAATATGCCAGCACCTATTAGGTTGTTCAAAATTAACTAGTTAGTTAGAATTAGGATTGATTTTAATTATAAACTGTAAATTACAATCAAAATTATTAAAAAATAAAAATTTAATTTGATAATATTAAATATAGGATGCAGTCAACCCTGGGTAACAAATTTTATAATTATTTTAATAGACAAAATATATAACGCTAGTACCTATAATCAAAATTACCATGGTCTCCGGGGTAAACCATGAGAAAACGGTTTCGTGAGTTGCATTATTATGATCATCATTATTTATATTTGTACTATTATGGCTACTAAATAATTTTGTTTTATTATCAATGTCACATTTTAATTTTGAAATATTACTAAAAATTATAATTACTAAAACAATAAATATTTTATTTACACTTAAATACATGACAATAATTATATAAATATAAATAATTATGGCAGTAAACTACAAAATATGAAAACAATTAAAACTTGTTTTTCATTCAATAGTAAAGTTAAACAAACTTCAAGTCTCTGTATAAATGATAAGATAGATGTGGTCATATAGTTATGTAATGTATTACTCGTTGGATTATAATGAGATCAATTCAGACATTTATTTATTGTTTGAAATATATGGTATAAGCAATGTTATTTTCATAAATAAATTTATTATTTTATGTAAAATATAACATGAATCAAATTATAAGTAATAAAGTAAACAAATAAATTAGCTAAAGGTTCTAGTTAATTAATTACTGTTTCTTTATAAAAATGTAAATAAAAACTGTAAATTGTATTTAACTTAATGACAAATGTCATTTATGTATATAAATTGTATTATTTATGGAATCAACTCGGTTATTTAGTTTTTATTTTTTAAAATTTTCAACATACAAAATACATAAAAAATAAAATATTAAATAAAATCTCAACTCAACAATATTTAACTAGCACAATCTCGACTGTATACCACACCCAACAAACACTTACCCGGGCAGGCATGTCGTTGATAGGCATATATCTAATCAATGTATCAAAATATTTCATCCCTTTTAATAATAAGATAATAACAAATCCACTCAAATAACAAATATAATAATTTCTATTAAATATGACAATAAATGTATGGGAAAATACAGTACCACTATTTGCTAGCACACATTGTACTGTATTCACAAAAATCCCTTTTATATTAAATCGTTTATCATTATAACCACATTCGTGACAATTTACCCTACTCATAAATTACTAAAACATTTACGTTGCTAGCTATTATATTAATGCACCATAAAGTACAGCTATTTTACGTTTATAGTATAATAATAAATATAATATCGGTACTAGCATTAAAATATAATTTTTAAATAAATAGCATGCATATTATTTTTAGCACTATGGATTTTTGGTAACTCACTATTAATATCGGGAGTAGACTGTATTCACATAGAAATAATGATAAAATGCCAGCAAAAATCTCTTATCATAACATGAAATAAAATAAAAATATTAAATACTTTTATTATTAATACTTTTTTCTCCTAATATTTAAACACAGAAATCGCGATAAAAACCTAAAATACACAACACTTTTGGCTGTCGTCTGTACACTTCAAAGACAGTCACATAAAACACTAGTGTTTTGAACAGTATTTCTACATTTATATTGAAAACCCATTTATTTAATTGAAATATGAGTTAACAGTATATTATATATAATATTTGAAACACCTTTGCGATTGTGTGCCGTATATATAATTTTATTATCTATTATTTTTAGACAGTTATGTGTTATATAACACATATCTAATGTTAATATTGTTTTTTAATTGCAAGGTTTTTAGTTACAAATATATTTTGTTTATTATATTTTAATTTTTAAATTGTTTGTGTGTAATAACATTTAAATAAATAGTTTGGCTATAAGCAAGGTGTTTGGATTTATAGCCTGGTGTGATTAGTTTTTTTTGGAGCAAGTAAGTTTACTTTTATTTATTAAATATTTATTCAGGGATTACAAACTGGTACACGTTTACAGTATTTTATTATAAATGATTGGCATGTTTGTGTAATTTACAGTATATAAAATTAATGTTGCACATTTTATTTTATTTTGTGAAATTGCAAACAAACAAGTTTCTATTATTTATATTAATTTAATTTTTAATTTATAAAATGATATTTTATTTTAATATATTATCATTTTGCAAAATTATTTAAATCTTTATGCTTATATTTAGTTTCATATGCATAAATTATGCAGAATAATATGTGTCATAAATAATTATTTAATTTTTATGATATTAAATTAATAGTATGTAAATAAATAAATTATATAAAATGAACTTGAACCAATTTACACAAATTATTATTTCACGTTTGCAACACATGAACTAGTACTGTGTATTGCTATGGGCATAAATAGCTATGTGTGCAAAAATGTCAAAAAATAACATTTAACAGAAATAAGATAAAAGTTTAATATTTAATTATAAATAATATACAGTAATGTAAAAAATAAAACTTTCCCTTATATAAAATACAGTATAATACAAATAAACAATAAAATTGTACTGTATAATATTATGCTAAAAGTATTATTATGGTTGAGGTTAATGATTATTGTTATAAATAATTATTTTAATTAATAGATTTTCTAAACTATAACAATATTAATCGGACTATTAAAATAACCTAATACCCTATATAACATAAACTGTTGGTTTAATACAAAACTAATATTTAATTTCAAATTAAATTGTCCACGACAATGAAATTAAACCTAAATTTAAACTATACTAGTAATCAACAAAATATAGTAGTTTTTAAATCATTTTTACAAATTTTTACTAAAACTGTAATATATACGTATCATAAATTATAATATGATCTAAAATGTGCTTGAAAAAAAATATTGACCACTATGGTCTCTCAATTAAATAAATTTTTATAAATAATTACGGTTATTAAATTCAAATCAATATTTTTGAAGGTATTAACTAATTAATAATTATTGTTAATTAAAATATATTAATATTAATAGTTTTTTAAACGTGTAATAATGGCCGTGTGGGCAAGTATTTTTGATTATAAAAATTTAAAAATCTAAATTTTTCTAGCTGAAATTTATTTGAAAAATTAACATTAAATTTTACTTAACTCTAGTGTTCCATAAAATTATTTTTGCAATATTATTCTAAAACTGTAATTTTTTCGTAACATTAATACCTATATTATCTAAAATGTGCATGAACATAATTATGGCTCGTCCCCGTCTTACCATTAACTAAAATTTTTATAAAAGTTATTAATACATATAAATATGTTTTATAGGTATGGGCGCTTGTGCAGGCAAACACCAACACCTCAAGCGTGAGGCGCACGACAAGTACCTCCCGGTGCCCATCAAAAACCACAACAACAATAGCACCAACGACTTGATCGTCAAGTTTCGCGAATCGCAAAACTTGGACAACAAAAACATTCCCAGAATATACCGCTTATCATACCTGAGCCGAGACTTTGATCCCCGATCCTTTGACTTTAGTGATGAACTATGCGTTCACATCCTAAGCTACCTATCCCTCGAGGACCGCCTGCGCCTGGAGTCTGTATGCCAACAGTGGCAGCGATTAATCTACCGGAGCGTACGTACCCTTGACTACCCCCTCCCGAGTAGGCTATACTCGCATTTAGATGGGAATTACATGTCAGACAAGCACTGGCTATACGTGTCGAGACAGGTGCTCCGAAAGTGTCACTTTTTGACCAAGGTTAGGTTGTTGGATACGTGCGATACGGATGTGCTTGCTGTTTTGGCTAAGAATTGTCACTGGTTAGAGTCAATTGAGTGGAGGTTCCATAATTTGTTACCTGTGCGCCGGGAGGTGTTGAGTAAACTATGCGACAATTGTGGTAATAGTTTAACTTGCATCAGGGTAAAGGAACTGGATGAACAAGCGTTTAATTCAGGTTTGTGTTGCTTGGTATTTTTATATACTTTTTATTTATATTATAAAATATATTCTATTGTCAAGCTACTTTTAAAACACAAATTTTGATCATTAATTTCATAAAAAACTAATTTTACTTAGTTAATACACATTTATATTACTTATCAAATTAAAAATATATAATTGGTTTTAATTCAATTTTATATTTTTAAATTTAATTTATTATATAATGGGACACTTATATACCTGGCCTTAAGTGAGACAGGTGGTTATATATTGAATTATTATTAAACATTAAATTTGTATTTATTATTTTGAAACTTTAACTTTATTATAAGTAAATCAAGCAATAATTTACTAATTATAATTTAAATAGCATATAAATAGCTTTTTCAGCCCATATTTCTATAGGAAAAATAATACAGTGTAGGGGCAACAATGTAACCCCTATTTACCCAATAAATTACCTTTTAATTTTAATTACCGTATTAAACACGTAATTACTTTAAAATTTTAAATCTCTAGCTATACTAATTATAAGTTATAATATTAAATAACTATTAATACAAAAACAATTAAATATTTATTATTTTCATACCCAGAGTCGGGGCTATCGGTGCTCATCGTCTACAGTGAATACCTGCTAAACATCCGCACCGTTAGTGTTGCCATCGATTCCGACAAATGTCTCAAATATTTTCAACTCTTCGCCGACATCTATAACCAAAGGATAACATCACTGGAAATACGGCTCAAATTCAGCACATTTTACACACAACTGGAGGACACCTTTGCATCCATAGCCCAGTTCCTAAACCTCCAGTCCCTCACCATAACCTTGGAGTCGGAGTACCCCTTGGACGTTGAGCTCAGCGCCGGTGCCTCACTATTAGCTCATTGTTGTCAAAACCTAACGGCGCTGACCCTTGAACTCCGGGATCACATACGATGCACATCCGGGTCGGTACTGGAAAGCCTACAGCCGTTTCGATCCCTAACCTCCCTGTCCGTTCGGATCCGCTCCCCAGACATTGAATTGGGTTCACTTGAATGGCTGACCGCTATGTCCGGGTTGACTGACCTACAGGTGCTGTACAGCGGGTTAGACGACGAGATGTTCCTAAATATCGACAAATACTGTCCACTCGTACGGCGTTTAGTACTGAAAACACGGGAACGCCTATCAAACGAAACCCTATACTCTGTGTCCCTATTGAAGTCATTACGCGATTTACGAGTATACTGTCCACCCTATGCCATACAGGGTATCACTGATACCGGGGTCTGTCACCTACTGAACCACTGCCAGAATATACGGAATATTCTATTGGAATGCGGCGTAAAGTTAACGGAAATATCGTTTCTAACGCTAAACGCGTGGGCAAACAGCCGGCCCTCCCGTTCCCATCGGTTCAGCTTCTGTTGGCAACGACCCCCAGAAATGGCCGATACGTATGATCCAAGGGCTAGACTGCCAGCCCATGAGCTATGGCCAGACCTACTGTGTCTGCCCGAGAATCTGACGATCGTTTGTCGCGAATATTTTGCCGGCAATAGTGAGGCTATTGTTCGGAACGGTATCCAACGGTATGGCCGACAGTTCACGTGGACTGACCCCGGAGTGGGTGCGGGAGATAAGAGGGTAGCGAATAGGGAGAGCGCGCAGAGCGGTCAACACCCGCCCCAAACACCGCCCGTGTATTACAGATTCGGCGCGTTTCCCGATGTCGTGCCACACGTCGCGTGAAAATTAACTTTTTATAAAGTTTTTGATGAAAGTTTGCATTTATTTTATTTTTCATGTCATGTAATATGTTTGAGTATAAACTAATCTAACATAGTTTGTTTTAGTTATGTTTTTAAAAATGTGTGGGATGCTTATTATTAGTAATGTATATGAATAAAATGATTTATTTACATTGGAAAACATATTTAGATTTGTTTACTTATTTAAATGTAAATTAATTAAATAAATAGAAACTGTAATATTTTCCTAAAATTAATACAGCTATTATCTAAAATATGCATGAATATAAAAATGGTTTAGGGCCTATAAATTGTAATTGCTTTTAATATTAATAGTTTTTCTAAACTAAATTAATTATTTCATTATGAAACATAAACAATTGTTTCGTCAATCCATAGATCCAGTACATTTTAAGTACATTTTAATTTCAACTTTAAATTGTCTAATATAATTCCTGGCCGCGACATATAAATTATAATACAATTTGTCTTTTCAATAATTTCTAATACTTTACCCTATTTATCTGATATTAAAAATAATTTATTGAAAACACATATCAAATGTCTAATATAATATTTTTTAAAACTTTTATACTAATCTAGTGATTAATAAAATAATTTTTACAAATATTTTCTAAAACTGTAAAGCTAGTGGGAAAATGTGTAGGCAGAGATGGAAATAAGAAAGTTTTACAGGGCGGCCAAAATATGGCAATGCTACTTTGATTTCAATTTATTTAAATACCTTCTTGTTTACTTTATCCATTTATTCACTAAATTGTAGCTGGATAGTTAGGGTTTTGTTTGGTATATGATTTGTCCAGATCGGTATTAACCAAAATTTTATACAAGGAATATAATTTTAAACATGCAAAATTTTTCCTACTTTTTATGCAATTCATACTTATATGTTTACAAGTTTAAATTTATTACAAACTGTAATTCAATATTTTCAATAAAATTATTTGATTTTAAATTAATATTCATTTATAGAGAATAAAATAATTTTTATAAAATTACAGTTTCGTAAATATTATTAAAATATTTGAATCAATAATCTATAACCAATTAAACGCATTTGTAGTAAAATATAATATATTACCTGATATTCAGTACGGGTTTAGACCCGGATATAGCACTAATCGTCAGTTAATTGATTTAATGTATGAGTTTTCACTTGCATTTAATGATCCAAAGCTTATTTGTGTTGATATTGTTTTTGGACTATTCTTCAGCTTTCGATAAAGTGAACCATTCATTGCTTTTCAATGAATTATATAACATAGGAATTAGGGATAAAGCGTTGGATTTGATAAAACAATTATATCTTAATAAAAAACAAGTTGTAAAATGTGGCAATTATTTTTCTGATCCAATTAACTGCACCTCTGGAGTGAGCCAGGGTAGTATTTTGAGCCCAGTATTATATAACATATATGTCAGAAGTGTTGTTAACTTTATTAAATACTCTCACATTAAACAATATGCTGACGACATTGTGGTATATAAATTAATTTACAATAATAGGGATATTGAATATTTTCAGATTGACTTAAATAGTATCAATGATTTTAGTAAATCATATAAACTTACACTAAATCCCACAAAATCAACTCATATGAGAATTACATTAAAACACACAATAGATCCACACACCTATACAATAGATAACCAAATCATACCATTAGTTAGACAACACAAACACTTAGGGGTTATTTTAGATAACAAATTATGTTTTAAAGAAAATACAAAAACTATTTATAAGAATGCAATCCGAAAGTGGACCACAATTACCAGAATATGTAGTTATGCTAAAAAAGATACACTTTTAATGTTATATAAGTCCTATATATTGTCAACAACTGAATACTGTTATGATGTATTTAATCCCAATTTATCTCAAATTAGAAAATTAGAGTCCATTCAGAGATATATTACTCGTTATATTTGTATGAAATGCGGCAAAAGTGGTCTCAATTATACTGAAAGACTTGATTTTCTTAAACTTAAACCACTGTTAGTGAGAAAACAATTGAAAATATTGTCAAATGTTTTTAAAATTATACATAATTTCGATGGAATTCCTGATAATTGGAAACACATACTTGTAGTAAACAAGTCTAGAAATGGTTTATTGATTAATGATTTGAATAATCGTATATATTTTTGTGATAACAATATGTTTAATTTAGGGATAAAGCTGTTTAATTCATTGCCAAAAAATATACGGAATGAAAGTAGATATTGCAAATTTTGTAAATTATGTAATACTCATGTAATCAAAGAATTTGTTCAAAATATTGATACGTATTTATGAAAATTGTTTTTATTGTAATCATTTATATTATGATTTTCCATTGTATTTATTCAACTCGTTATGAATAAAATATCATTCATTTCATTTCATATAAAAAATTATCTTAGTATATTTTTCTTAAAATATCGAGTTACTCTATTTTGAGACTGACCGTATGTTGCCAATTTTTTGGTTTTATGGCAAAATTATATCTGTAAATAATTTGTTTTTATATTTAATTAAATAAATAGAAAATATGTTTCGTATTTGAGATGTGGTTTTAATAACTTATTTTTAATGACAGTATCAGAGAAATGGGCGGAAAGTATAGAAAGTATTAGAAATTACTTAACAGAGAATTTGGTTTTAAAAGGGTGGGCTGGGGTTGTGAACACGTGATCAGTAATTGAACGTCATTACAATAGTCTTGAATTATAAATGTCTATTTGATTCATAGTTATACAGTATGTTCCCAAGTTGAGATTTATTACTAACTATAATTTAATATTTTAATAAAATCATTTCGGTTTGAATTAATATTCATTTATAGCGAATAAAATTATTTTAAGCATTGATATGTACGTATCGAGGGAGGTGCTTTCAGAAATGTCACTTTTAACCAAGGACAGGTTATTTTGTGATACAAATGTGCTTGCTGTTTTAACTAAAAATTGTCACTGATTAGAGTCGATTATAAGTGGATGCTTTATAAATTGCTATCCGTGCGCCGGGAGGTATTGAGTGAACTATGCGACTGGCTGTATGTGTTGAGGCAGCTTTTCCGGAGTGTCATTTTGTGACCAAGGTCAGCTTATTAGATACTTGCGATACCGATGTGCTTTCAAAATTGTCACTGGTTATAATGGTTTGAATTGAGGTATAATAATATGTTATAGGAGCGCCAGGTTGTGTTAAGTATGCGATAATTGTTTGACTTATATCAGGGTAAAGGAGCTGGATGAACAAGCGTTTAGTTCAAGTCTGTGTTACTTGGTAAGTTTTATAATTAGTTTACTTGTTATACTTTTTATTTAAGTTATTAAATAATGTTTATTATGAAGCTTGTTTTAAAATATTAATTTTGATGTTTAATTTCGTTGCAAACTGTAATTTTGATTAATTATTACAAATTTATATTACATATTAAATAAAAATAATATAATTGGGCCTTTTTTGTAAATTATATTTTAAAGTTTTATTATTATTATAATGATAATAACGTAACTTAAAAATTTATATAAAATAAATAACAAAGCAATAAAATTTACTTGAAATTAACATTATTACTATTTACATAGTTTACTTATTTCTCCTTTTATGACCACCTATTATTTTTAATATGAAAATTATACTGGATGGTTTATTTTAATTTTTGCATTTCATAAATATTTATTTATTGTAAAACTGTAATTTCAAATAAAATAAATTAAGTCATTATTATAAAGAGAGTAAAAAGGTACAATTTTCATTGCGTTTTGCTATATAAAATTTTTATAAGTTTACAAAAATTTGTATTAAATTATAACATAATTAAACAAATTTTGTTAATAAATACTGTAATTATTATTTAAATTATGAGTATTATATACGATGTACATACACAATATGTTTTTGGCCCACAAAAGCGTTAGCATTTCAATTTTTAATATAAATGTAAATTATTTAAAATTAGGTGTGACTAAAAACCAACATTTTAAAACACAAACAAATTTAAAACAAACTATTAATAAACCAACAATGTTTGTTTTTAAATCATAACATTATAAAGTAATAAACCCAACTTGAATCCGATTTACCATCATACAGTTGTACTATATTGTTAATCAAATAAAATATGTACGTCAAATGAGCGTAGGTCAAATGATAGACAACCATAAAATATATATGAAAATTATATATTTTTAAAAAATCATTTAAAAATTTTTATATTTTAATATTAATTCCTTTATATTTGCTGCTCAAATGTTTGCGGCTTAATCAAACAATGTTTTGATTAAATATTCGTATTATTAAATAATCAAGATTTTTTAGAAAACTATAAAAATTACATGTTCTATTATATTGTGGCACTGCCTTAAAAACCAACTTGGCCTCCTATGGCCTCTTGGCCTCCCCAAAGCGAGAGAGCTGGTTATATATTTAAATAAGATTAAATATTATTTTTTTATTACTTTTTACAAAGTTTTTAATGTGGCTTATAGTTAAATCAGTTAATAATTTAATAATTATAATTGTAATTAAATATAAATAGCTCTCTTCCCATTTCAGGGCCAC
>CAJPVJ010003494.1:0-10925 GCA_905397405.1 Oppiella nova
AGAGAGGGAGGGAGGGAGAGGGAGAGAGAGGGAGAGAGAGAGAGAGAGAGGGAGAGAGAGAGAGCTTTATGAAAGTGCAGTAAAATATGAAAAATAAAGATAAAACAAATACAACATAAATATTGAAAGCATGTATTATTTATATTATGACTGAAAAGTAATGTTTATTTTTGCATAATATCTGAAAATTATTGCAATTCTTATAACGTTATAAAGAATTTCCTTAAGAATTGTTTTGAATAACACAACAATCTATGAATTACTTAAAACACTGTAAAGGAGGACATAAAACAAATATAACACATCTTTTTATTTGAAGTGAAAAGAGTCAATAATAAAGTTTTAAAACTCTAAACTTAAATTTTAGCATGTATTATTCAATAGCTATAATTTATATAGGGAATATAATACTGACTTTTATTTAAAAATACACAATATTTTGAATAGAAGTTATCAAATGTTTGCCACAATTCTTGCTATTATATATTGAATGCATTTTATTTGTGAACAGAAAAGTAGATCTCATTCTGAGATTAAATATCGGAACGGAATGTAAGTTCCAACAGATTTTGACATACAATTCAAATCCTAATATAAATGAATTTTATCTCTTTTTATTTGTATAAATATTTGACATAAAAATGTAAAAAACAAAATAAAGCAGCAATAAATCTACATAATAAATGGCATTATTCATATATTTCTATTTATAATTTATTTCAAATTTAATTGAACCAATCATTACTGAATTACAGAATATTTTGAATTAATCGAGTTAAAGAATGCTTACAATTTTTAATAAGAATATATTCTTTACGATAATTCACGGCAAGAATATAAGAGAATTCAGTGGAGACTTACCGTTGATTTCGGAAACTGCGAAGAATTGCACACAAAAACAAAAACACAAGTTATTTGAATAGAGAACTGATTGTATAGAATATGGAAATCAAGAATTGGGTGATAAAAGGAGTTGAATGAAGAAGTGGTGATTGAAACTGATATATAGATTTCGAGAATATATTGAGAGATAGGAGATGAGAGCACAAGAACTCAAGTGTTACTCGAAATATAGAGTTGTTTTAGTTATTCATTGGGTTATAAGAGTTGTTGTGTATTGTTATGAGAAGTCAACCGATGAGCGACTCGTGTGTGAGCCGACTGGGAGTGGATCTCATAGCGAACTGACGGCCAAATCCGTTCAACAATGAATGGGTACCGAAAGCTGAGCTCCAATGAGATGCATTGTTATGAGAAGTCAACCGATGAGCGACTCGTGTGTGAGCCGACTGGGAGTGGATCTCATAGCGAACTGACGGCCAAATCCGTTGAACAATGAATGGGTACCGAAAGCTCAGCTCTAATGAGATGCTCGCGATTGGAGGTCTGGTCTAAGAAGTTGATCAAAGCGTGCCATACATTACATACACCGCGTACTCAAGCCGTAGTGAGTGTCAGTGTGTCTGTGCTCTTGGGTCGGGTATAACCAGCTCTGCAGCGTATATATCGACACAAACAGTCGGCGCACGCATGTTATCTGCCAGTCCTCTGTAGCGCCAGTATTATCGTGCACTCCGTTTCCTCTTTGGATTCAAAAGCAAAGCTAACTTAATCTCTACAATACTCGGAGTACAGGGAGTCTGCCGTTGGATCAGCACCAGGAGAGCCAGCATAGAGTGCACATTGAGATCGGCGGCACCAGTATGTGAAGGGATGCCTCCAATACGCAGATGCTATCATGTATTTCGTTATAAAAAATTATTTTATGTTTCAAATGATAACATCAATAAAAATATCCTTGAGTTTATTTATTGTGAATTCAATTTTAATTTTTCTGAAATTATTTTCTATGCATTTAACGAAGACTTTTAAAAAATAATTTATTTTTTAGATAAAAGGGTTGAATAGAAATGAAAGGAAATTAAATTAATTTATTCATTCAATTAAACGATAAATTTAAGAAAATTAAATATATATTCTTGACGTCTATATAACTTAATATTATTTACAGTGAAGTATTGATCATTTTTGCAATTAATATAACTTTCACTCTATTTGCTACACTTATAGTTGTGCAATATGTTTATGTATTATTAGTAAAATTTCGCAAAGTTGCTAAAAGTTAGAAATCATTTCAAAAGTCATTAGATAGTTGTAGAAATAATTATTTCGCTGTAAATGTAATTATAATACTAATGAATATTAAGCGAAACATTTACGATATTTGCTGATTATTATAGCTTTGAGATAATCAATTCGGATATTATTATCGCAACCATACACTATAGTATAATAACACAAATATTACTTCCAATAACATTATAACCTAAACATAATTATAATATAATCTCCTTTTTAGGCATTAATACTCAGACGATAATAAAATTGAAAAAATATTGCTGACAGACAAAAATGATTGCAATATTACAGCCGAAAACATATTATTAGAGAGAAATTACTTTCGATTACACCTTTAATCTAAGGCTATATTCTACAGAATATTCTGTATATTAAAAACTTTATAGCCGTATATTATATGAAAGAGTTTGTCGTCTCATCGAGAATGAGAACTCAATTGAAATGAGTTTCACTATTTAATTATGGTTTTAGATAAATAGCCACGGGGATAGTTAGGCAAATGCCAGTGCAATACAAGTAAAGTTATTCCCGTCGACCAAAACCATTGATAATACATTAATACATACAATTTGGCTCTCTCTTTCTCCCCATCACTATGGATTAGTAATATATAAGAGAGAGAGAGAGAGAGAGAGAGAGATGAGAGAGAGAGAGAGATGAGAGAGTGTTTTGTTTGCTCTCTCGTTAAACTTGAGGTCTGTTACCAAAAGTCCATTCCCTTTGTTTGACTTGTCTCTCACTCGTTAGCAAACTTTTCATATGAAAGCAACTTTTCATATATTGTACTATTTTATTGATTACTTCTATTCACCGAATAATAAACACTTTTCCCATAGTTTATGGAGAATATGATAATGACTTATAGTCTTTCGTGAATTATTATCCGTAACAAGAGTTTTATTATTATTTCAAATATACTTCTTTAATAAATCACTCAAAATAAAGGCATTAAATACAATGACAACGACTTATAAATTATAGGCTATAATATTAATATTTGTTATTCAAAAGACTAATATATAATTTGGAAATGTATGCTAAAATTTTTATGTTTAATTGTTACGAATTATTCTAATTATATGTAAATTATTGTAGCATTTATTAGATCCCGGAGTAATCCCCAAACAAAATCCATGTTAAGCATTTATTTGAATCATTTAGGATTTTTGTTTGCTTTAAAATAAATCAAAATGTCATTCACTTTCGACATTAACTCAATCCGAAATACCAAAAAGTATTGTCCATTTGAGTCAAACACTACAATACAATACATCATTTGGCAAAAGTAAAGAGCAATCCATCAGATATTTCCGGCAATTTATTTATCAATCGAAAGCTTGCGATAAAAATAATTCATATTTTCTCCACTATTTTCTATCATTGATTCGCTTTCGTTGTGTGTGTTTGAGTCCAATGCACGCGAAATGTAACACAATTTATGTCCACTTCTTATCGTATAAATTGATATGAATTTTTCACAGCCTTTTTGCTAATGCATAGAAAACTGTGAGAGACTGTGAGAGACTGTATGAGAGCCGCAGAGATGTGAACGAAAATTTGATAGAAAAAGAGATTTACATTTAATAAGAAAAATGTGTTGTTTTGTTATGATTGGGTGCCAAACGACAGGTCTGTCCACTTGGTTGGAGAGAGAGAGAGAGAGAGAGAGAGAGAGAGAGAGACTGATAAGAAGAAAAAGATGACATATTTCTAGAGTCAACACAAAACAATCCAATCAGAAGTGAACAAAAAATTATATTATTTTTATTCTTGCATTCAATTCTGTATTTTTGATGTAAAACCCATACAAAAGGAAAGGCAGTGAAGAGACAGAAATCGAAACCAAAGCTCAAAGAGAATAGAATTTTGAGACCAGATCTGCAATACATATGTATGGAGTGCTCCTGTATTAAGGAATACCATAAAAATCTTTATAAAATAAAATTGAATTATACTGTATGAGGACTAATTTAATATTTCTAATTTTGCTTAGCTTGATTGAATTAAGTAAATAATATTTAAAGAAATTAGTTTTAATTTTGATTGTGGGGTTAAAAATAATTCTCAGGCAACTTTACTAAACAAAGTGTAGTAAAATATTTACGTAGATAAAATTATTTAAAAATTTGATTAAGATAAGATTTCATATTAATTTTAATTTTTGTAATTAATTATGAAAGTTTGTTGGTTATTGAAGTTTGGTTTAGTATAAGGATAAATAAAAAACTAATTATGTTTATTATTGATTTCATAAAATTTTTAAGGCTCAAATATTTTTTGTATTCCCTAACATTGATAATAATAATAGAGAGAAAATTCAATTGAATTACATTTGGAAGGAAAATGTGGATAAAGTATATGAATATAGGAATTGCAATCATTTTTTGGGAGTACTGTATAAACTTAACACAATATAACTGTATTTGCATTTCGAGCCCTTTTTGTGCAATTTCTCGCCAATAATGTTGTAAAACCACAACAAATATTGGATTTCTTTAGAAATCATGTGTTATGTTTGCGAAATACTTGACAAAATCGTATAAAAATATTTCAATATATTTGAAAAATAAGAGGAAAATATATATTTCAATACTTTCTAACTGTATGCTATTTAAAATTTATTTATAATTATTAAACATCACAATTTAAAATCAAAGTTAATAAGGTATTTGAATATTTAAATGTCTATCACAAGGATAACTGCTTTCTATTTCACATACTGTTCAGTAAAGTGGACCTGAATTATGAGATCGACTTATCGACAGATGTTATCTAATTATGTATAAAATATCAGTGTTAATGCACTTCAAACCGTAAATTACTTACAAATCAATAATTTAGCCAGTCATGTACAATATTGGGTATAAATGGATGATACAAATTATAGTTAATGTAATATTAATTGCAGAAAATTATTAAATATTTTTCTTTGCTTACAAATAACTTACTGTATGTGTAAATGTATTGAAAGTTATTAATTTTATTTATCTAATTATTTTTATAGCATTATATCTTCTAGAATAAGTCAACATGAACAAATATTTATAATGTAAAATGTTTGTATGAATTAAATACAATATTTGTGTTGCTAATCCAGGTAAAAAATAATGTCATTTAGAATATATTTAATATACAAGTCCTATAATAAAAATTTTGTTTGAAGTGTTATTTTATTTATATTCAAATGTAAAACAAATATTAAGTTATTTATAAAATTTAAGCAATCAATTTCTCTACAAAATCCTAAACTAGATTTAATTTATATTTGAATAGTATTGAATGAAATCCTTTACATTTGCAAAACTAAGATAAATATTTGTAATGTATGTTATTCTGCATCAATTATCTGACATGTATTATATTTACACCATTTTTTGTATATTTTAATTCCTATATTCTTACAGCATTATCATTGCAATGTTTATTTTACACGATCCTATTGTATCATAAATTGCATCAAATATTTGACAGTTATTTATAGGTCCAATGTGATTTATATTCATTTCTTAAAATTTCTATATTGTAATATAGTTTTTATTTTCTAATTACAAATGAGACCAATACAATTTATAATACAAAATTAATAAAAAACTAGTGTTATGCATAAAATAGTAGTTTATTACACTCCGAGACGGTATATACCTGTATATGGCCCTTAAAAAACAAAAATAATTGGCAAGTATTACCCGTTAGTCCCTGATATTTACCTGTTAAAAAATAATAAATAAAATTAACTTTCGTTTACTTAAAGTGATCAACCAGCTCTCTCTCTCTCTCTCTCTCTCTCTCTCTCTCGCAAACACCAGAAACCCAGGGCCTCTATGGCGACCCAAAACTTTTGATCACTTTTTAGTAATGTAATTATACTCACATTATCTGTATTTAGCAATCATTGTATTTGTTATCAAATTTATATATTAAAATCATTTAATTAAAACATTCGAATAGCATATGATTTAATAAAATCATTTCCAAAGTTTAAATATTATTTGTAGATAATTTCATAACTGAACTTTAATTAATAAAATAATTGTTAAAACATATGTCACGATGTGTTGCACCGGTATAACTCAATTTAAAGCAAATGTTTAATTTAGTTTTCATTACAATTTCGTACACTTTAACCGTTTTATGTATTATATAGAGAATTCTGGTCTCTATTTCCCTATACTATGAGTGCAAGTCATCTAAATTCTTCATAAACTGTTTGTTCACTATTTCACTCAATTTAACGTATTTGTAGTGAAAATATAGTGAATGTATGGAAACAAATGTATAAAACAAATGATGGAAAGGGTCACAGATGTGAAGCAAACTTATTCTGATTTTTTTGTTTGAACCCAAATCCTGATCATAAGACTGCGTTTAACACAAAAATCAATACAATTATATACTTGACTGACATTTGTATGCATTAAAAGATCAAATACTTTCCTTTCAATATCTGACAGTAATATCTTATATGAAATCTATAACTGTTTAAAAATATTAAATTCAATTTGATATTAAATAAACTTAATTTATGAGCAAATTAATTTCTACTATAATTACTTTTATAATTGTTATTCAATATGAATAATAAAATAAATTCTTTGCAAGAAATATATTAAATTAAATCACTATAAACATCATTTCAAGTTCATTTTACAACACTTTCTATGAATTTTATATAATGTACCCTGAACCCCATGGACTGGACTATAAACTCACATAAATTCTCAGTTATATGACAACTATATGGGAATCTTGTAAATATTTGCCAACATATAAATCACTTCATGTTTTTAATTTTCAGTCCCAACTCAAACTTTAAAGTAATTTTGTGTTTATTTATTTAAAAACTTGTTATGAATAGTGTTTTAGTTGAAAGCTATGCAAAACGCCCCAAACAGATCTCAAATATGTTGTCATCAAATAGTTGTCTGTGAAATGTTTGTGAAATACATTTGACTACAGTATATCCTGTATATACTGTATTTAAATGAGTCAAACAAATATTCTTTTGAGTTTTAGAAAAGTTTTGTTTTCATAATAATTGTATTCATAACAGAATTGTGAACATAAATGGATATTCTTGTACGCAATTGACCCATACTTTATTGTAATGAGACTACAATAGCAATATTTCTTATAAGTTTTGTTATATGATTATTGCGCAAACAAATACCATTGACTGACTACTGGTCAACATATGGTAAACAGATAAATACCCTGGTGCATACAATTATTTGTGCTATAAGTGAATCCTTTAATACAAAACTTTATTATTGAATATTGTTTTATTATATAAGTTCATTACTTGAGTTGTGATACAATTTATTTATATTGTGTCACAAATATAGCAAACACTTTATTTCCAGGTAAGTGATCGATTTTGTTTTGTCTACATGCAATATATTTGTTATAATTTTTATTTTTAAAATTATACCTGTATCTTATTGACACCACGTTGAATCTAAATTTAAATATTTTTATGATTCCTTGAGTTTCTAGAATTACACTGTACTAGTATCTGTGCTAGTATCTATCATAGAGTTTATTGTATGATTCATAATCTCCAAACTATAATAGATTTACACAAAAAAATCCTGAATATAATTAAACAAAAATACAGGCGATTAACTTATTCCTCGGTCAAATATTTGAATCCAAAAAACTACTCAAACCATTCAAACCATTCATTTGTCGTAATTGTAAGCGATATTGAAGACACACCTCAACGACACACTAATCAATGAATGAATAGTTAATGTTATTTATTAGCGAAACACAAAACTCGCGTCTAATTAGTATTTTATCGGATTTAGTGATTGCATTGCATTTGTAATTCGTGTCCAATATATTGGTCAATACAATCACTCTAGCATTGCATGCAATCAATTGATTGTAAGTTTACGCTATTTTTAGTGAACTTTAAAAATGCTTTAGAAAATTGTTTGTTGTATTGAGTGGACACTGCACCCCAACCCCATACTACCGGACTATACATATTAGTAGACAAAAGGGGAAAAGGCTTCAATAAAAGGCAATTCAATGGCCGCAATACTTGTATCGCCGAGAACCAATAGAAAACAAGCATGCTTATTTGTAATCACCATACAATTTACTTAATTTATAGCTACCAGTGCACTGACGAATGAATCCGACAGAAGTGTTGAGTTTTTTTTGTGTAAAATGTCTGCAATTCATGTCAAATGCGATCCATTGCTACAAAAGGTTATAATTGAAAGCCAAGGCGTAACCCCACTCTACGTATACAGTAATACCGACCCCCCATCCCATCCCATACTCAACATATAATATGATATCCCTCAACACGAATGTATAATAAATGGTTGTAATTTGTACTGGCTTATTTGATACGAATTCATGGAAAACATGCTAATTGTGTGCCCATCCCCTCAAAGTATGTGTGAGTACTTTGTTGACTGACCCGTAATAGACGTGCGATGACCCCCACTATCACTACATTATATACCAGCCCTCACTCTATGTCTGATGAGTCGATTCCTATTTGTATTGAAAACTGTAGTACAAAATGGTGTGAAATGGTTAAGTCTACCTGGTTCCTTTTCAAATAATATAATAGAAATGTTTGATATGATTGTATCTGGTGCCTTTTATATTGATTCAGTAATAATAAGATCACTTTCTAAGGCTTAAGCAGTTTTCAAATAACTACATTTGACTGCCAGTATAGTATGCATTAATAGCGAAAAGCATCCATATATAAAGGGAACTAACGCTAAGCTATATAAGCGCTACTAACTTGTGAGTAATTGTGAAGTAAGCATATGTACAGTATAACAAATATTTGGTACTTTAATATATAGATTTTCACATATGCTATCCCATGGATTCACTTTGAAAGTTTGGGTCCAAATGAATGCTCATATAATATAAAGCTAACCGAAACAGTGCCACCCTTTTTGACCGAAAGGGGTATCAGGGTGATATATAGATTTTCACATATGCTATCCCATGGATTCACTTTGAAAGTTTGGGTCCAAATGAATGCTCATATAATATAAAGCTAACCGAAACAGTGCCACCCTTTTTGACCGAAAGGGGTATCAGGGTGGCAAAATTTTAATCAATTAAAAAAAGAAATTATTTTAAATCGTAAAAAAATAAAACGCTGAGCACTGGTAGATCGCACCGTCACTCGTGATTCACATGCAGTACAGTATGTAAAACAGTGGTGCTTACAGTTTGCATCACTTTTTATTGAATGCAAACACAACTGTAGATCAGTTGATATTATGGACCAATATATTGGGCTCATGTTATGAGAGTCAGTGATCACTTGCAATCATATCTCACACGTGCCTACAAATAGCTCAAAGTATTGCACAAAAACTGTAATCAATTATTAATGTGAATATCTTCACTGATTGACAATTGTGTCCAAAAAGTACCATTGAGTGGTCATATCATTGTAGTCTATTTGATCATAACTGTAATGTCTTTATAAAGCAATTGTGGCTTTCATATGAAGCTATTAATACTTACTTACTCTTTAGGAACTCATATTTGGGTGGAAAGTGAGGACAAAGTAGCGGACAAACGACACAATGGCAGACGTCGTGAAGACGGGACCAAACACTGACACCAATGGACCCATTGATGGCGACAACGAGGACTGGACTCTCGAGGAGTTCATCCTCGCCACTACTTCTGGCTTTTGAGGTCACCTTTGACCCCATATTTCATACAAATTGCATGTATTTAGCTATTAATGAAGTGTTAATTAAAAGTAATAATTTTTTATACTGTACTGTACTTGGTCAGTTATCTCAAGCCTGTCCACCCATACAGCCAATCAAACATATTTCTCATTATTTCAATAACAGTTTAATGAAACAATTTATGTATAATTTATATATCGATACAAATATCAAGTTTTGTACAATTATTCACATGATTATCAGCTTTTGTATCTAATATTTATGTAAATCATTCCCAAATGCTTTGAATAAATAAACACAATTGAAATCAAACTCTAGTTTATGTCTTAATTATGAAAATTATAAATATTAACCAATGAAAAAGTAAATTAATAAATGTCATGGTTATTTTAAAGTACAGAAAAATATTGTGATTTTTTAGTGAATATTGTGAGTTTGGTCATATTATGCTGGAAATTGTCACTCAAATAATCACATTATAGTTATCTGAAAAATTATAAAAACATCACCAAATCTACATATATATGACTCATATAATTGTAATATGAGACACGGATTTATATTTTGTATATTTTGTGCCAATAGTTTGCACAGAATTGGAGGCAAATAACTGTCAAAATCAATCAAATCAAATCAAATCATATAAATTTGTTTTTGGTCCCAAATATGCTTCAACTAAGCATGTAATGCAATCGTTGAAAAGTATATTGCTAAATATACCACTAAATTATGTTATGCTCTACGGTGTACTCCCAGAGTGTATTGCAAAAAAGTTTTTTAATGCAGAATTTGAATTATAGAAAAGTTTACGCAATAAGAAAAATAAGAAAATATAATCTTTTGAAAAGTTTTTATACTAAAAGTCTTACAAATTTTGGAGAGAGAGAGAGAGAGAGTGAGAGAGAGAGAGAGAGAGAGAGAGCACATATCAAGGTTTTCTCTATAGATTTGAAGTCAAAATACACTCTCTCTTCCTATTTGCAGCAAATATGATATGAAGTCATATAATATGTCCAATACATACATGACTTTCCCTTTAAGGCATTTATTATATAAAATCTTGCAATTTTTCACTCAAGTCTTAGTTTAAAGTTTTAA
>CAJPVJ010003496.1:0-10925 GCA_905397405.1 Oppiella nova
GGATCCGGAAAAAAGTTTCCGCAATGCCTTTGCTTTAGTAAAAATTTGATTATTTCTTAACTAGAACATTTACTTTTAATCGATTTAAACCCCAACTATGGTTTTAAGCATTACATGTTCTCCCGAAGAGACAGCTTGATTCGAGCACCGGTAGCTCGGCACAGGTAGTTTATGTAAAATATTCTATAACTTAAAAACTACAATTCACATCTTGGCAAATGATAGCTCATTTGAAAGAGCATAAAAAAGTAGGAAATACATCAAAAATATTTAGACATACCGGGCCTCCCAGGCCAATAATTATTGAGTTTTGGATAAAATAATTTTTGATGTATTTCCTACTTTTTTATGCTCTTTCAAATGAGCTATAATTTGCCAAGATGTGAATTGTAGTTTTAAAGTTATCGAATATTTTACATAAACTACCTGTGCCGAGCTACCGGTGCTCGAATCAACCTGTCTCTTCGGGAGAACATGTAATGCTTAAAATCATAGTTGGGGTTTAAATCGATTAAAAGTAAATGTTCTAGTTAAGAAATAATCAAATTTTTACTAAAGCAAAGGCATTGCGGAAACTTTTTTCCGGATCCAATATATTTGTTTATTTTTGTAATATACTTATAAGCTATAAGTTATAATAATTATGAAATTCAAGCATATAATAAAACTTTTATAAGTTATAATTAAAGAATTAATAATATATTATCTAAATATATTAACTAGCTTACCTAAAAAACAAATACAATGCGATACCAAAAATAATGGTAGAAATCATAGACCATTTAACAAATGGTATTTCAAGCATGTTATAATTATATTTAAAATTGACTTTATTTTAAAATAAAATTATGTCTTAAATTTAACACTTAAGTTAAAGCTATTATAAATGTAAATATAATAGTACAGTACATACACTAATAAATATATTGAATTCATTTTCCACTATTTATATGATTTTAAATGAAATGAGATAAGCCATGTCATTAATGAGTAACCATGAGTTGCTAACCTTGGCTATCCCATGGCTGAGTCATCACACCTGTGCCTCACATCACATACACACCAGTCATACCTGTGTCTCACGTACAACACTAGAACTTTCGATACAAGTCGTACTGCACTCACAGATACTGGCCGTTAGCCCAGATATCCCTTATTAAAGGCATGGCATCTCTATGCCATACATAATGTGATGCACGTTATCGGTCCCTTTCGACTGACCTACCTATCAATTCGCCTAAAGGCTATGTCGGAAGATTGACCGACTATCAACAGAATTTAATACCATTGCCATCATAAACTAAGCTTTCAATATAATATTGAAATGTCCTGAAATTATTTATCTAACTTTAACCACTAATGAGCTAGAGTGATTTTTATTCTTAAATTTCAAAATTAAATTCCAGTAATAGTAATAGGCAAGTACCTGGACAAAATATTAATGTCAGTCCAGTGCACAACAAGCCTGATGAGTTATAAATTAATTTTAAAGTTAATTATGTTTAACATGTTAATTAAGTTTATATGTTACGTTTTCTATCTATTTTGATTTTATAAATAAATCATCTACATATTATATCTATATTTTATGGTAAAAAGTTTTTCAAACATAGCATGTGCATATTAATTATAAAATAAATTTATTTGAAAAAACAAATTTTTAATATAATTATTTTCTAATTTAAATCTATAAATTATTCAGAGTAACATTAATTAATTACATTATTTATTATAATAATTAATTACCTCATCAAGCCATGTCTTATTCGGTATTTACCTCACAATAGTCTATCGCTTGTGAATGCCAAATACAACATTGTAGGTCTGTACCCGTTGATGTTGATTTGACCCACAATACCTATAATGTTAAAATCTTAACCACTCTATAGCGGTTCCGATCATCATATCATTGCATGTGATATATCGTTGGAATCAGCTCAATGAGTAGATCAAGAAATTATCTTCTTGAGTTGAATTAAATAGAATTATCTTCTTTGACCACGGAGGAATATTAGCTGATCCAGATTAAGAAGTTAATTTCTTAACCTACTCATTGAGCTGATTCCAACCATATATCACATACAATGATTCGATGGTCGGAACCATTAATATTTTAATATTTTAGGTATTGTAGGTAAAATCATAGACAACCGTCTGTACCAAACTAGATATAAGTAGATATCTATTCCAATTACAAAATAAATTACTGTATAATATCATGAAAAAGTTTATTTTGAACGGTTCAATGTGCCTATCAATGCAGACTGTAATCATTGCTCATATTGCTATACTAGTGTGACCAGATATTTTTTCAATATTTTGTTTAAAACTGGACAATACTATCCATTACATTGTAATATATCAATTACAAAACTGGACACTATGTGCAAAAACTGGACGTCTGGTCACACTATGCTATACTCATATTTCGTTATGTCTAATAAAAATTAACGTAATTTAATTAATAAATAAAGATTTTATTAATAATATTAATGATCATAATTATTTCATTTAACTTTAATTATTTTCTAGATACAATAAATTTTTAAGACTTATTTGTTTCAATATTTATTGCTTATCAGTTAAAAGGAGTTAAAAAAATAAAATTAAGAAAATTTTCCAATCGTTTTCGGGTCAACACTGTGGCCATCATTTGAGGCTAAGATGTTATGAGAGGTAATAGAAATGATTGTCGTTTGAACTGATGTTTTGAAAATAAATTTTTATATATTTCCATTTACCCTGTTTCACGCCCTATAGTGCGCCCCCACCGTATAGTGCGCTTTTAATTTTTACAAAAACTTATGTTTTATCCACAGATAGTGCGCATATATTATAACATAGATTTATAGACAGGTCTTAACTTAGAATAGAAATTAACATACGATAGATTTTTTGATTATCAAATGATTATCTGAGATATTTGAGAGTTGACAAACTGTCTCAACTGGAAAGTACTTTGTTTAAAGTAATATTTATAAAATTAGTAGTAAAATACGTAAATAGATGTGAAATTAAACTACTGTTAATTATTATTTTCACTTTAATTTGTACACCATTAGTAAAATTAGTGATAATTGTTTATTTTGCATGTATAATTAATGACTATACTAGCTTAATTTTTAAAACTAAATTTAAAATTATTATAAAAAAATTTTCTGAAAATTATATAATATTCTCAGATTATGCGCCCCATTACTTTTTCCCAAAAAATCACTTTTTTCCTCAGATAGTGCGCGCACTATACGACGTGAAACAGGGTATTTTGAACGAAATTCATTAATAACTCAAATTGAAACTTTAAAATTTGACTTTTTCAAATAAACTATTTTCTTAATGTGTATATCCGGTTATTATGTACGATCAAGTGCAGCAAGGTTATTATTATGTTTAATATGTTTGTCACGACACACAGGTTTAATTAAAAGGATCTTTAGTAATATATGCATCTAAATTTGGGCACAACATGTACTTGTTGTCAAGCAAATTGATTTTGCCTGTCATTGCCTATTGCCTACCGATTTGGGGAACATTCTATTGTTTAACAATTAGGGTTGTTGGTCAATTTAATTTGGCTTATTCAATGATAGTTATTGACCAGTAACATAGCCAATACTATATTGTTAAGTTAAATAGCTAATTGAATTTGATTATCTGCTTTGCTCAATAAAAGTTAACAAATACATTTAAATGTTAAATTATATAAAACATAGTGATGATAAGTCTGAATATTGAAAATAAAAGATCTAATCACTGAATAAGATAAAGGTTTATTAATGTTTACTTCAATAATTAGTTTTTATTTTGTATTATTGTTGTAAAGTTTAAAATAGTAATTTTATATTATTAATTTTAATTAATAAACATGTTGATAGGTTGGTGCAGAACAAACTCTAGAAAATGCATTTCAAGCTGTAATTGTAGCGCATACTGTATGTTAATGTGTGTTAGTGCCACAATTACAGAAATAATATATCAAAAATAAGGCTAAAATTATATAGATGTGAATTAAAAGGTCTTTATTAAAATGTCCTTGAATTCTTTTTATTATTTTGTTATTCTCTTGATGATTATTAGTACTATAAACTGTAGTAAAATAACATTTTATTTTGGCAACCCTGAATTTCGTAGGTGCATTCATATTTGTATCCGCTTTCAAATGCATCAAACTTATGTATTATAACTAGTATATATTCGTAAAGTCATCTGAGATAGGCAGTTTTTCTAATGGTATGACTTTCAGTAGAAATCGTATAAATACCACAAACAAGATATTCAACGATTTAATTATTGAATAGAAAATAAAAGGGTTTGACTTTAATTTTCTTTCAAACTTTAAGTAACATTATTTTAAATTAAAATAACATCAAGTAAAATTCTATTTAAAAATGTTTTCAACATGTCAAATAATATTTGAAATATCACTAATAAAATGGTCGCTGATTTCTACTGCGATTTTTGGAATCACATTGTTTTTGATTTCCAGGTAATCTAGCTTAATATTTTATTACATTAATTACTGTATCCATTGGATATATTTTATAAAAATAATTTTTTGACAGATATATTGACGGGAAGTGTGACTATTGGCGCAAACAAGGCGTACGGACAGCGAGTGTCAGTCTATGGACACGACTCACGAAACAGTGGTTCGATTGGGAACGGGATCACTCATTAATCCTTACAGTTAGAATAATAATTTTTTTATTATTTGTCATTATTAACTTCATATATTTTTTGGTAATACCAAAAATTCTTAATTTAAATAAAAATTTTTAGTTTGACATTGTCTTGGGGCACAACATGTGCTTGTTGTCAAGCAAATTGATTTTGCCTGTCATTACCTACCGATTTGGGGAACATTCTATTGTTTGTCAATTAGGGTTGTTATTAGGGTTGTAGGTCAATTTAATTAGGCTTATTCAATGATAGTTATTGACCAGTAACATAGCCAATACTATATTGTTAAATTAAATAGCTACTTGAATTTGATTATCTGCTTTGCTCAATCAAAGTTAACAGATACATTTAAATGTTAAATTATATAAAACATAGTAATAAGTCTGAATATTTAAAATAAATGATCTAATCACTGAATAAGATAAAGGTTTATTAATGTTTACTTTAATAATTAGTTTTTATTTTGTATTATTGTTGTAAAGTTTAAAATAGTAATTTTATATTATTAATTTTAATTAATAAACATTTTGATAGGTCGGTGCAGAATAAACTCTAGAAAATGCATTTCAAGCTGTAATTGTAGACATACTATATGTTAATGTGTGTTAAATTACCATTCTTTTATTGTAAGTCAAATCAAAGTAGGTCAAATCACAGACAAACGGTATTTGTAATGATAATGGTCAATAATTATAAATTAATAAGTTAAATTGACCAACAACCTTACACTACAGACAAAACAATTTCGTAATAACATCCAATGATAGACAGAATCAATTTTAACGAAATCATGCATAGTAACCAACAAATTGAGGTAGGGTTGCCAATCCTCAAAGTTTGCCCGGTAATAATGCATCTTTCCCGTCTTACGGTTGACTGTCAACCTACACATTAGTTTATTTAAATTATATGTTAAATTATTAAAATTTTACGGTTATATGTGAAACCTTAATTGTGTATATTTTTGAATAAAAATGATGATTATAGTTAATTGCAATAAATATTTTACTTTTATCATAACAACTTCAGTAAATCAAATTCAGATTAAATCTTATTTAATGAATGTAAGTTAAGTAAAAAAGGCCAAAATCATATAGATATGAATCTAAATGTTTTTATAAAAATCTCCTTGAATTCTCGTAATTATTATTAGTACTGTAAACTATTGAAAAATAACATTTTGATTTGGCAACTCTGAATTTTGTAGGTGCCTTCATATTTGTTTATTTGTATATAAGTGCATCAAATATGTGTATTATAACTAGTATATACTCCTAAAGTCATCTGAGATAGGCACTTTCTAATCGTATGACTTTCAGTAGAAATCGTATAAATACCACAAACAGGATATTCAGATCAACCATTCAATTATTGAATAGAAAATAACAAGTTTTCACTTTACTTTGCTTTCAAACTTTAAGTAATATTATTTTAAATTAAAATAACATCTATTAAAATATTATTTAAAAATGTTTTCGACATTTCAAACCATATTTGAAATATCACTAATAAAATGGTCACTCATTTCTACAGCTATTTTTGGAATCACATTGTTTTTGATTTCCAGGTAATCTAACAATATTTTATTACATTAATTACTGAATCTATTGGATATACTTTATAAAAATAATTATTTGACAGATATATTGACGGGAAGTGTGACTATTGGCGCAAACAAGGCGTACGGACAGCGAGTGTCAGTCTATGGACACGACTCACGAAACAGTGGTTCGATTGGGAACGGGATCTCTACGTCCGTAACGGCAAGTGTTTCGGTGTCTATGAGTTGGGAAAACCGGAATAGTTTTAAATTTTAATTTAACATAAATTTCGCCCAAAATATCGGTGAACGCAATGATAGAGAAGCCAAACCATAGGCTTATAATACTCGCCGTTAGACTCAAGTACTCCTCGAAAGACATTTTCAACGATATCTCATACATAGTTAACTGATTCCTGAACATATCGGCGAATAAATATAATCCTCGTGAAATATTATCAAATCTACCGCTAGCTGTATCAAGGTGATAGAAATGTTGCGTAAAATCGACGCGATTGTCAAATTGTTTAATACAATTATAATGACTTAGGCCATCGGGTTTATCACCAAAACTTAAGTTGTATAAATTTGTATTACTGTACGTGGTGTCATTTTTGTATATTAGATATTTGCTTGATACAAAATTTTTATTTCTCAACCAATACGATCGTTTTATGCACTTGTTTGAAGCCTCTAACTTATCTAGGCCATTGTTCACGCAATACCCAAATGCATCAGGAACATTGTAATGTACAATTGAATGCTTATATAAAATATTGTACCAAGCTGGCTCGATGTTTATGCGTCGAGAATCGCCGTACCTGTTCAAGGTGAATTCAAGTCGATGTTTAGGCGATTTAATAAACAGATTTAAAGTACCAGTGTCATTTTGTTCTAGTCGCATTAGAACATGTATGAACATTACACGCTCAATGTCATTTGACTTAATTAAACTATTTGTAAAGTTTAAACTAGCTAAATTTAACGCAAAACAATAGTTTAACCTGTCAATTGAGTGTTGATAAAAGTTACTTGCTGTTAGCTTAACGCGACCACCTTTGTTACTTTGAACAGAAATTTTAAATAAATAAGTAGGGTCATGTAGTGATTCTAATTGTTTGCCAATTGATAGCTTATTAAACATATCTATTAGGTTGCTTTTAATATTGCCATTTGTATATAATTGACTTTTAATATTGGACTTGATGAAATAATGTTTAGACAAGCAATAGGTGAATGTGATTGGTGATAATTCGTGATCAACGGGTAGGTATCGGACATTAGTAGTAGTTTCGTACGAAAAGTATAATAAACTAATTTTGTACGTTTGATACACACATCTGCACATACAAAACAAGTACGACAATATTTTATATAAATATTTATACGACATAATTTTCATAATTATTATTTAAAATTGTAAAAACAACTTCACTAACTATTATAAAATTTTGTAAAATACTAAAACTATGATTTTAGTCTACAATATGTTAATGTATGATATTTTTGCGATAAACTAATCAATAGTATTTTTACATGAAAACATATTTTAGATGTATTTGATATTTATTATTAATAAGTACTCTACTAATTTATAAGTGTTGTTATTATTATATCAAACACACTTAAATTATAAGTTCAAACAAATAATAAGAATAAAATTTTATAAGGTATTTATGTAAAATTAAATAATTTTTAAAATGTCTGGACAAACTTTGCTTAACTGTTCCAGTATTTGTTAAGTTTGACCCTGTCCCATTTTTATCTACTAGGATTATGGTTAGGGATTTGTAGACACTAATTAAATTGAAATTTTAATTTTAAAAATTTTAAACCATTTTAATTATTTTTAATCACTTACCAGCATAGACTGAGAATTAGCATGGAAATTTGCTTGTACACCTCCTTTAATGGGAGCTTGACTATTAATTTTACTAAATGATACTAGTGTAATTAATACAGAAATTGCTATGCTGTGATTATTTACTAGAAATGTGTTTATTTATACCGACATTTTTTTACACTATTTATTAATTAAAACTGGTGGCTAGATTATAAAAATAAATTTTCATTATGTACAATTCTAATGAGTAGGCAATTACTGTACTATTACTAAATTACTATTACTGTATAATAAATCAGAATACTATTTTATTAAATTTTAATTAAATCTTAATAACAATTTAACAATATAAATAATTTAAAAAGTCAATAAAACTAGTATAATAAAATATTAAAATTGTAAATTATTAATTGCTTAAATTTACCCTGTCATATTTATTTATAATTACTGTATTTTCAAAACACTTTTGTAAACATATGCCAATATATTAGTATTATATTTAAATTATTAATAATAATAATTTAAAAATTAATCGCGGTAATGTTGGTTTAAAATTTCCAAGAAGTTTTGAAAATATTTACAAATAATTAATTAAAATCAACATGATCATTTTACAAATTATGTTCGTTTCTCAATTCTCAAATCCACTGATTTTGGTATAACTAAAAAACCGCCAACACCTTGCTCCAATCGTTTCTGAAAATATAAACATTGTCAATTGCCAAGAATTAAAGAAAACTACTTATTAAAGTGTATATAAATGTAAAATATAATACCCCTGTTGCATGAAAAACATATCGATGAACCAGATTGATCAGGGCTAATTTAATCTCCAACTGAGCCAATCGCATGCCCAGACAGTTTCGAGGACCGGCACCAAATGGCAAATACGTATAGGGATTGTGGGCTATATTTTCCGCTAAAAACCTTTCCGGTCTAAACACTTCCGGGTCAGCAAAGTGTTCCGGGTCCCTGTGTATGGCATAGATAGGGATGTGCACCACGTGATCCTTTTTGATGGTAATACCGGTGCCCTTAAGCTCGTAGTCCTCATTGGCAGCCCTGTCCAGAAATATGACGCCCGCATATAGCCGTAGGGTTTCATCGATAACTGCGTCCATGTATTTCAATGCGTAAAACGCTTCGTACGGATCGGCATTTGATTTCTGTTTAATTTTTATGAAAATTTTTAAAAATTAATTTTTATATTAGGATTTAAATTATAAATAATATGATATTTTTAAACTTTTTAACTAAATTGTAAATAAATGTAAAAACTGCAAATTTCAATTTGATATGCATGAAAATATTCTAATCATAATAAATTTGATTAGAACTGCTACCTAAAATATCTCTGAATTATTTTCAGGGTTATTAAATGCACTAGTTATTTTTATTTATTTCTGTTCATTAATCTATTGTATTCAAAGCGTAACTAAATATTATTAGTATTTAATATAAAAAATTATGGCATATATAACTTTAAAATAATATATTTAAACCTGGTGTTCATGAAATTTATTAATTTCTTCGTACAGTTTTTGTTGGACTTCTGGATGTTTAGCAATACTATACAAACACATGGATAGAGTGGTTGCAGTACTCTCATACCCGGCCACTAAAAACACCAAACATTGGGCTATGAGCTCATCGTATGAAAGGCCTATAAATATGTATAAAACCGTATTCATTATACTTTATCCAATAAATTGTGAAATAATTTTATAATCATTTAAAAGCTATTTAATACTTACTCTTATCGGTCATATCATGCGTGACCTGTATTTCTCGATATTTCTCTGCACTCTTACTATCCGTATATTCTTCGGACCCATCGATCGCCTCATTATTATTATCTCTCTTTGAATCCAACATTAGTTGCAAAAAGTCAACCCTTTTTACAGGACTTCCGGTTTCCAAAAGGCGTTTCCTATCGTCGATCAAATTAAGAGTAAAATCGCGGAAAAATGTTGTAGCTTTACTATTAAACATAGTTATCTTGAACATTTTAGCAACATTTGGTGCTATCATTACTGTGAACATTCGCATCAAAGCCAACAAACTTGTGCTGAATATTTTGCGCGCATTTTTTATGATAGGGTTATTTGGGTCGACCAGAGCCGACACTTTCCGCCCGAACGCCACTTGTATTATAGACTCCATAACATAGGCTCCGGTAATCCGATTCATGTCTACCGGTGCCGTGAGTTTGCCATTACTTTCGGCAATAATTTTGTCGATGTTGTCGTTCATAGTGTCCACGCATTCCAGTATTAAAGAAGTCATTCGTTTGAGTTTTCCGGTCGTAAATGTGGGCGACATTACTGAACGGATCCGTTTCCACTCGGAATCCCTTTTAGAGCCAACCATGTGTTCAAATATAGGATTACCGCCCGTGCGTAACTCCTAATTTGTATAATTTTATTGTATTAGAATAACAATAGTTTAGTTTTTTTCTTAAATATTTACATATAAGACTTTTGTTTGTAATATAATTTAATACAAGCTGTAAATAATTTATTTTAATTATATAAAATACCAATTATTTTCATTTTTAAATTTTGGCTCATTTACATCTCAATTCCTTTTCAATGATTTTTTACACTTTTATAATTTCAACGCATTTATCTGATATTAAAAATAAGTTATTAAAAAACATTTAACTTGAAAGTGTTCAAATAAAATTTATTTGTGAACATAATCAATCCCTTTATATATTTGAATGAGTAAGTGAGTGAGTGTGTGTTTCGGTGTCTATGAGTTGGGAAAACCGTTTCTCTATCTCTCGGATCCGGAACTCATTCGCGAGGTTTTGGTCAAAGACTTCCATATGTTTACTAACAGACGGGTAAGTCATGTGTC
>CAJPVJ010003497.1:0-10922 GCA_905397405.1 Oppiella nova
GATAGTGAGCACAATGAGCACACATATAGTCGGGGATAGTCTGCGAGTGGTAACTGATCCACAAATGTATTTGCATTGATATGACAAACACAACTAAAACGGGACACCAGTTGTGGCCATTGAGTGGTGGGTATATTGGTGTCAATAAATAGGTGACAAAATGCTGGTCAATATAGTTGTATGTATAGTGTGCACATGAATGTCCGGGTAATTTAGCGGTAATAAAGTGGTGGACACTGGTATGATTTAGTAATAACACAATGATTTAGTAATAAGTAAGCGATTTGTTGTTTAAATAGCAAAATGGAGGCTAACGTTTCAGCTATGTATGCATTGCAGTGCACTGTACGCCACACTGTATGCCAAACACTGCATCCACTGTACGCTCACTGAATGCCATACAAACCAATGCACAACAACTGACAGACACTCGCGATACACAGCCAACACTCCACACACTATTCAATACAATATTTTTGTTTATTATTTTGGTTCACACCGTATATTACGTTCACATACACACGTATGCAAGCCTTGCACATAGCACTCAATACCATTCAATACAATACCATGCTAATCACATAATCGTAAAGTTAATTTAAGCATAAAAATATTTATTTACTCTTGTGTTTGCAGTGTTTTATTTATGTGTGTTTATTGATTAACATAAATATTATTAGTTTTTCTTATCTTAACAAATATTCAAATAATTAAAAGTTTGTTTCACTCGCATTGATAGCGCTGTACCGTATAGTTTGTATGGATAAAGTGCTGTCGTTGTGTGGGATAGCACTGGCAGTGTGTGGAAAGGGAGGACAAGGGGTGCAAACATGTAAAACCCTTTATTGCATTTTGATGACAGCATTTGGCACTGTGTTTGGGTATGCCTTCCGCTATCATTGTGTCAATGTGTGCACTGTATGGCACCTATGCCTCAGTCAGTGCATAATGTACTGTATATTCAGTGCACACTTTTGGGCCTTTTGTTCGCAATCTGTAGTCATACGAGTCCTTTAACTCTCAATCAGTATTTTTTTTCATAATAGCGCTTAATTTTTCCTCGACACAATACTTACGAAAATATACACCAAAACTGTTTTTAAATGCACACAAAAAATGGAAATTTAAAAGCCCCGAAGGCTTATGATAGGAGGGAATCATAAAAATGAGTGAAAAATACCAAAAACAATGTTCTGTGCTATACGTGTACACCATTGACACGATTATGTCACGAATTTATACCTGATTTTAGATTAAGATATAAGTCTATGAATAAAACAAACCATTTCTTTATAACTATTCGCACAAAAGAGTATAAAATATATTATACCTTAAAATAAAATAAAAGCTATTATTTTATTGTCTCTGAAAAAAACTTTAAAAATTCAATATCAAAAACTTTGTGGTTAAAAAATTTAAAAAGCATAGCCTATTTTATTATGAGTTTTATTTTGCTTTTGTATGTTTAACACATTGACAAGATTTTTTTTATTGATATACGATTCTTTTGCATAACTTTTGTTTCAAGTGAATCGTTTAATAAAAATAAATGAAATAACTTTCTATATGTTATCATAAGAATTAGGATATGAGAGAGAGAGAGAGAGAGAGAGAGAGAGAGGGCTAAGTGTATGAGCAATGAAATTGAAATAAAAATNAGAGAGAGAGAGAGAGAGAGAGAGAAAGAGAGAGATTTGCGAAGTTATACTAAACCTTTATAAACAAAAAGCGAGATAACAATAATACTGAGTATTAGTTGTTATTCAATAAATTAAAAAAGTTTCAATTAGTGTGTGTTTATTGAATATCATTTCCTATCACTAGTTATAGCTTTGTTGCTATAATTATGTTTGACTGACTTTTCTTATCTGTATTTGAATCACAATTAATTAGAAATAATGGAGGGTTTGCCTTACGCTTAAATTGCAGGGTTGGGTGTTATGTGTGTTATGCGGACTAACTGTATGACCGATGGCTTCATTTGTATCTAATATCCTATTGATATGTATTTAAAAAACAATTTACAAAAAATTTAAAAAGTTCTTTAAAATGTATTGAAAACTACTGAATGATGTTAACTGCGAGTATTTGGGGTTAGATTTTTTGCGTTGATTAAGAAAATTTGTCGCAATTAATCAAATATTTGCGATTTGGAAGGGAAGGGTAGGACGGGATAGTGTGTGCAAATGCCCCGACAGTACAGGTGCTCGTGGAAATGTATCTATCATTATATAAAAATTAGCGCATATAAATTTTTAATATAATATTTTTAATGTGTATTATACAGTATAGTGTAATCTGAAACTTGGCTTAATTTGTGAAACACTCAATACAATGACTGTATACTTAATATGTGTGGCATTACTGTTCATGTGAATTGTTATTATCAACACTTTTTTGCTCGCATTTTATTTACTCTGCCATATGATAGCGCACTCTGTTTATCGATAGCACCGGTATATTAAAGTTCACAATTCAGTGATGATCTCCTGTGAGAAGAGTTTTGCAAACATAAGTACAAAAAGTTTTATTTTCACTTTTATTTTCACTTTTCATTTTCATTTTCATGGCATCAAAGGCTTGCGCTTAGGCTTCAAGTGCTGTATTCACACAAATGTATAGAAAAATATATTTGTCATCACATTCATAGCTATAATCATAAAATAATTATCAATGAATTGGCAATAATTACGCAACAAATAGATGTGCTTGAGTATAGTGTGCCATCACGAGCGTACGTTAGGTATAGTTAGTGCGAGTGATTACAAACTATGGGTAAAAGTTTTGGACAAACTTTTGATGCGTTGATTGAATGCATTGCAAGCGTACAGCAAATACTGCGTACCATTGGCTGAGCACTGAGTGACGCAACCATTTGTTTGCGATTTTCAACACTAATTAAATCACTTTTAAACCAAAAGTCACTTTAAATTAATGACAATTCAGTCGTAATGTTGTGTCCAATGAGCGCAATGTCATCGCAATTGTCGCCCGATTTTCTTCACTGTTATCGATGTCTCGCCAGTGATTCCCACGAAGAAGTGTTTCGATTGACTCAATGCCAGCGGATCTTCTGCCGATCGTGTCTTCACTCAAGTAAACCATTCGCGTCTTAATTGTCTGTTTGTGTTGTCTTTCGTGTAATCCATGGTTTCGTACGATTAGATGATTACGTGAAGTGTTGCGTCGGCTGTGGATCAGCTGAGTGTCAATCGCTGGCGTTAGTGATGGGTAGGAGCGGTGGTATCGATGAGTATCTCACGGACACGAAGACATGGATGAGACAGTTGTCGAACGCGTATCGGTTCCAGAGGTCACAGCAAATGCAACTCTTCAGTGCCATGAGTGAGAAGGTCTGTCACGCAGTCATCACTTCCAATCACTTCCAATCACTTCCAATCACTTCCAATCACTTCCAATCACTTCCATACCATTACTCGCAAACTAATTATCATTTTAAGCGTTTATTTTGAACCCAAATATAAGGCATAAAAACAAAAACAACGAAAACTGTGTTTTTAATCATAAGTTTAATTCAAAATTACATATAAAATCAGTTTTTAATAGATTTTGAGTTAAGATAGCAAACAAAAAAAGGTTTTCCAAAATATATGCACTTTTGTCTCATCTTAATAGCGATTAAAGCGAGTAATATTTGAAATAAATTAAAATTTTTGTTTTTTGTTGCTTGAGTTTAATGTTTATCCAAAATAAGAAAAATATTTATATAAATATAAATCAAACGCTCTCTCTCTCTCTCTGTCTCTCTCTTTCTCTCTCTCTCTCTCTCTCGGCGCACATTTACACACATTTTCTAATTAAATCGATTTTTATATGTGCCGTAATTTATAATAAATAGCGGTTTTATTTGGGAAATATTTATAGCACTGTTAAGGATTAATTGGATTTAGTTTTTGATCTTTTAATTAAGCATTTAAACCAGTAATCAAAATATAATCATTTGCATCGTATCTGATTTTTCAATGCATCGATTGCTTATGCTTTCAATTAAATAATACTGAAAGTTAGTAATGGTTTTTCATTTTATGGTTGTGTTTAGTTTGTATTTAAAATATTTTTGCCTCTATTGATGAAGTTTTTAATTCTCATATTTTTAATACTATAAACTAAAAGCAAATATTTTTGAGTAAATCTTAACGATTTAATTATTCATAAGATTGTAACTCAAAACGGCATATTAAAGTGGAAGGCATTTAAATGTATTAATGAAGACAATTTTAAAATACTATATTTATATCTATGCGCTTGAAATCAATATATCATTATATGATAGGAAATGCCTGTAAACTTGAATTACAAATGAGAACACAAACGGCTTTTGTGTCGCTTTTCTGCCCAATTCTGGTGCAAACTATTCCTCAAAGTTGTGTTCAATTTTTTAATCTAAATTTGTGATCAAATAATAAAATACATAATTCATCCGTTCAATAATGTCTGCCATTCATTGGATCACTATTTCTCTCCCTAACAGTAGTTTATAATATTTTATTCAAGCAATTATTGAAAAGTGTTTCAGTTATTATTTTTTCGCTGATAAATTGATTAACAATTAATCATTCGTTTAGATTATTGTCGTTTACAATACATATAAGAAAATTGTGTTCATTTGATGAATTGTTACGAAATTAATCACTTCTTTATATACGGTATTAGTTGATAATGTGATTGAAAAATTGAGATTAATTTTTGAAAACCTCAAAACCAAATAAAAGCATAGTTTTCTTGCTTTAAATGTTTTGAATTTCTATTCAATTATGATTAAACACGAAAAAGTAAATGACTTTTTGTTTTGCTTGGCTTTTCGTATTTCATATTCAGATCAATCGGTTGGAGAGAGAGAACTCAGAGCTGAGGCGAAATGAAAATCAATTGTCAAATGAGTGTCAATTGATTAGATTTAAGTACGAGAATCTGAAAAGTAGTTTCAAAAGTCAACCTAATAGACAGTATAATCCCATGAATGTGTGAGTATTTGAATGATTTATACGTATAAAATGTATACTATTTTATAAATGCATGTTTATCAGTACCTATTTCTCAACCAAATCACCAATTCATACACAAAAGCGTTGATAATAAGAGCGGATTTCATTGAACTTTGTTCCACACATTTAGTTAGAAATTTATTTTAAATAATAGCTGTGTTTTTAATCTAAATCCACACTAAAAACAACTATTGATTGACTTTTGATAAGAGAGTAAAAGAGATTTTTTATATTCATATTAAATATATACAACAGATTCCAACGTTTCGCTGCAAACGAGTGTAAAAATAAGATACTTTTGAGTTCATCACTAAAATCAGAAATTTTTTATTTTACAAAATTATATACCATTTCTCTCTCCCCTAATATATCCATCTATTAATACCCTAAATTTGCGTTATATAACACTTTACATACATATAGCAACGATTGAAAACTAAATTATAATTTTGTAAAATGTCTTGTATTTTGATGCAAATATTGAAACATTTAAAAATACATATTTAATAATGAGTTTAAATTAAAATTAGTATTATATCTACTAAATTGACAATCTTAATTTCAAGTTAATTTTGAATTAATGTATAGCGCTCATGTTATAGATAACCAGAACCATTTAGTTTTAACATTTCAGATATCTATAAGTCATTTATATGCTAGACTTTAAGGTATTACCCCCAAAGGTTTTTATACATTAAAAAGTTTTTTATGTAAAACCTTTCCCCTATTTTCATGTAATGTATTCACTCTATTCATTATTGATGACATGAGTCGGTAAACTAATAATTTCTATATTTAATCCTATCATTAAAATATATTAATATAACATAATATTATAGTAGCAACAAAATTATTAAAAATTAATAATTAAATAAAAAATTGATATTTTTGTTAATTTTGGGATTTTAATTAAGTTATATCTCATTAAGACAACAAAAATATTACAACATTTAACATTCAGTATAAGTTACTCTCAAGTCTCAAACATTTTATGCAAATATTTGATCGAAACATAGTTTCCATATTTTGCTTCTTTATGATTACAGGCGTAACACCTTTTTTACACAAATATTTCAAAATTAATTATAGTTTCAATTTTGAGTTCAACTTTGTTTTTAATGAATTTTTACTTTTGTGTTGTTTCCCGTTTCCAAAAGGATTCTTATATTTTAAATCAAACTGTTTTGAGCTCAAAATACACTTATTTTACCATTTTATAGTCAAAAGTGTTTTAATTGCTTGTAATTTGGATTATCTATAATTAATTCTTTTGATATTAATTCTGGAAATTATTTATAAATTTTTCTTGTTTTCTTATATAATGTAAATATGCTTTTTTGAGAATAAATTTCTAATATTTCAGACAAAATGCTGAGAGTCCTGCAAATAATACACACACCAGTGATAGGAAACCAGATTTGAGTGGAATATTTGGATTGAGACGAAATGAGGTTTACATTTGAATAATTTGCAAATTTATCTCAACATTTATTTTTTAATTAAGTCTTTCGTATTCTGATTCCCTAATCGTTAGCACACATCGAAACCCATAAAGGAGTCATTGTGTGCACACAACCATGGCTTCAAAGATATCTACACCTCGATGGCCGACACATCGGACACGGATTCGTCCGGATGTTCCGTTCGCAGCAAACAGTCCTTGCATTCATCGCAATTAGGCAAACAAAAGCCACGACCCCGGTGCTACTCATCCAAATGCAGTCCTATGAGTACGAGTCCGGACAGCAGTCTAAGTGATCGGACGCATCACTCACTTTCTCCGTCCACTCTCTCAACCCTTTCAACAGTATATCCAAAAGCAAATGACTCTAATTCTGTGTATATTTTCATATATTTCTATTTAATGGCAATCATTTAGATTTCATTTGGCATCGATTTTTTGAAGAAATGTCCATAAATTGTGAGCTAATATACGATTAGCTAATCATTGCATTCATCGCAAAGCCATTTGTTTACAAGTTTTCATTACATTCAGAGAAATGTTTTCTTTTCAAATCCAAATGATACCATATTTTCTTTATGTAATATATTTATTGCACATTATTTGTAATGCATTTTCATAACTATCTCAAAGTTACTATTAGAAAGCCCTAAAAATATATCTACAAAACAGTCAACCGTTTAATGTTTGTTTACATTTAAACAAATCATTTAATGCTCTTTAAATGTAATAAAATTATAATCTTACGGTGTTTCCAAGCATAGCCGGTGTTTTTGTAAACTACATTCAACTATAGATTAAAGTAATATAAAAATATTATTATTATCTAATGATACAGTATAGTATGTAATAAGTATTACTGAATTACAAGTGTTTTGTGGGACAAAATAGTTGCAAGTTTTGTAATGCCTAAGTGATTGAACTGGAAAATGCCTAATAAAACAGGTCCTCCACACAGTATCCCAACAGCATAGGCACGGTATCCCAACAGCATAGGCACAGTACAGACCCTCCACTTCCATACAAACTTATTATAGAAACTTCTTATTCATAATAAACTCTTGTGTTGTTTCGATGGAAAAGGTTGCGATAATTTGATTGAATATAAATTTTATTTCATGGATAGAGTAATACATGAATTATAGTAGTGAACGATAAGCGAAGGGACAGGGAGGGAGAACACGGATGCGTTTGGAAAGTATAGCCAATTAATTGGCAAATAAAAGAAATTTCCAAATGATTCACTCGTTTCGTATGCCATACGCCGAGTGTTTAATTAAAAGATATATTTTTAAAAACTAGTAATTTATTGAGGATTTGCTTAGCCTTTTGATGACTGGTATCCCTAAATGCTTAAGAAGTTTGAGTATAATTAGAATAAATGTTTTTTAAGATAAATAATTATATAAATGAGGAAAAATATTTGGTTACATTCATGTCATGTCATCTCTAACTTTATATAGCGTACCAGTAATTCATGAATATTTCCTGTTATTTGTGAGTGAAATATACTATAATTGACATCAATTACCGGTCAAAACGTTTTTATGGATATAAATATTGTTTTTGCGCTAAAGTTTGAGAGATAAATTGCCAGAAAATTCATTCATATTTTCTCGCGTAATCTATATTTAAATATATCATTGAATGTGATTGAAGTGATGACTCGATATTATTTTCTAATGTAATATAATGATGGCATTCAATGAAAATATCAGTGATGTTTTGCATCAATGATTACTATCAAACACCTAATATATCAGACATAGTGTTGAGTTCATTGCATTGAATTGATGTGAAAACACGACTTCCATGGGGAGGGGGAGGGCAGAGGCAGGAGAGAGATGTGCCTCAACTGAAAGCAACAAAAAGGACAAGAATTGAATGCCTTATGACTTATTCGATGTCAAGATTACTAAACCATAAAAGATAATCTAAACTATAGTACAGTACTGCCGTCCGTGCAGTGAATAAACTCTGTAAAACACATACTGCGAGACACAATCCTCCACCGTATTGAACACAGGGAGCAGTAGATGATAACCCAGTGCCCTTGAATACCATGGTTATGGTATGGTCTCATGTTATGGTCTAATGAAAGTTAGTCTCCCGACGTCTCAATTCATTTCTAATGTCATTCTTATAGTTCGCGACTTTCGACTCCATTCACTCCATTCACTCGTACTTTCGCAGAGAAAACACTTCTAGTCTTAAGTAAACGTAAAGCCATATAATGTTGATGTCCTTCACTTTGACACAAAAAGTGAAGGCATAGGGAGTCGAGTGGATCACCACAATAGAGCCTAACGTATGGATGAGAGAATATAACTTGTTTTTTGTCTGTTGTATGGAAGCGCTTATTCATGGGGGAAGTCATTCATCGCTTCTCTACATTCTCTCCCAAATAATATTCTTCGTCAGACTTCTGCTTCTCCTGTATTTGATGTCCATTTATTCACTAATATATAACCGAAACAAACAGTTGAGTGGAAAGTGAAAGCACTCAAGACTTCATTTGCTTTGAACTATACATTTAAGTTATATATCAAGAGTGGAACAAAAGAATATATAATAAATTTATTAGTTATAGACTTATTGTTTGTCTTTCAGGCAACAAATAACTAAATACTTAGCGTTTTGCTATAAATCTTCGTAAATTACATCCACAGCTAAAGTTTTGTGGTTTTTATTTTTTATTTCGAAAGACCATCATTTTTGGAGAAAGTCATTTTATCAGGATTTTTTTGTTTGTGTTTCCAAAAAACTTATATCCAAACAAAAATAATAAAATGAAAGCTAACAATTTATTAAAATTTATTTTTATTTTGCCGACAATTGTATTGCTTTCGGTCTCTTCGGCGGCCAATTCTATTGAAACCACAGATGGTATTGAAGTGGAGGGAGATATCACTGAAAGGACCACAGAATCTGAAGTCGAATTTATTACCAAAACAGTGGTCGAAGAAAAGGTTTTTACGAATAAATCTCAAGAAGACAACGAAGAGACCACTACTCATGAAACAGTAGACTATGAGGTGAATGATGTCAACAGAGGACTCGTTGATAATCTACTGAAAGGGCCGACAGATGAAGAATTGCCGAAAAATTCTTCATCAGAAAGAGTTTATAATTATTTATGGAAACTATTGTCGGATGAGATGCGCAAAGAAGTGGACAAATATATGCCTCAAATGCATGAATATATTTTCGTAATGAATGAATTGGTTTCCCAAAAATGTTTCCTTTCATTGATGCGTTTGGCAAACAGAGGCCAGAAGGGAGAGCCCCGGGCCCTCAAAAGTAAGTCATTCATTATTGTTGTTATTATTTTCCATTTAATCATTTAAACGCCACTAAATTATAATTCAATTAAAATTTCTCCAAAATTCATATTTAATATTATACTTAACGATTATTAATATATGTTTAATAAGCGGTAAAGTCATGTGGAAGTAATTTAGTTTGAAAAAATGTTTTATCAAAAAGTTCTCAAAATAGTTTAATTACGCTAAAGATCGTAAGTTAATAGTTTATTTATAATTATTTTCATTAAATATGTTGTCATAATATTTAGTTTTGCGATATGTTTCTCAATATAAAACTAATCAACGAATTCCTTGTTGTAAAATATTTGCAAATTTATATAAATACTATGCTTTCTAAATATATGTTTAAATCTATTTCTAAATCATACTGNGTCATCTCTAACTTTATATAGCGTACCAGTAATTCATGAATATTTCCTGTTATTTGTGAGTGAAATATACTATAATTGACATCAATTACCGGTCAAAACGTTTTTATGGATATAAATATTGTTTTTGTGCTAAAGTTTGAGAAATAAATCGCCAGAAAATTCATTCATATTTTCTCGCGTAATCTATATTTAAATATATCATTGAATGTGATTGAAGTGATGACTCGATATTATTATCTAATGTAATATAATGATGGCATTGAATGAAAATATCAGTGATGTTTTGCATCAATGATTACTATCAAACACCTAATATATCAGACATAGTGTTGAGTTCATTGCATTGAATTGATGTGAAAACACGACTTCCATGGGGAGGGGGAGGGGAGGGCAGAGGCAGGAGAGAGATGTGCCTCAACTTTCAGCAACAAAAAGGACAAGAATTGAATGCCTTATGACTTATTCGATGTCAAGATTACTAAACCATAAAAGATAATCTAAACTATAATACAGTACTGCCGTCCGTGCAGTGAATAAACTCTGTAAAACACATACTGCGAGACACAATCCTCCACCGTATTGAACACAGGGAGCAGTAGATGATAACCCAGTGCCCTTGAATACCATTAAATGTTATGGTCTAATGAAAGTTAGTCTCCCGACGTCTCAATTCATTTCTAATGTCATTCTTATAGTTCGCGACTTTCGACTCCATTCACTCCATTCACTCGTACTTTCGCAGAGAAAACACTTCTAG
>CAJPVJ010003498.1:0-10922 GCA_905397405.1 Oppiella nova
ACCCGATTCATCAGGGGTTGAGTCCGTAGACGCCATAACCACCGATACGATGACCGAAACCAATAGACCGATGAATACTAGCTTTGAATACATATTCAGTAGTTTTAAACTCAATTAACTATGAAATATGATTAACAAGCTACAAATAGCTTTAGTAGCAAATTTATGACATGTATGAAATAACTGTAAAATATTTAAAGTCTGCTTTTTAAAAATGTTTTTTCTTATTGTTTTATGTCAATGTATTGTCAACCATTGATTAAATGAAATATTTTGTCTACGTAGTATGTATAATGTTTAAAAATGTATAAATTTATTTAAATACATTAGCATTTTTACTTTATTCTAACTACGCTAAAAACATTTTTCTTAATTAAATTTTTAAGATAAAACTTAAAATGCCAATTAAATGTAATTTAATACAAGTAATTAAATTACAATTGTTTGGCTAATCAACATAAATCCCGCTACTATCGGGCCCAGTATAGGAAAATACATAATCCTGGTAGATATATCAGGTATCAGGTATGCCATCTCCTATATACATAATTTAAATTATTATTTAGTACATGTATGTCAAATCTATAGGTTAATTGAAAAGTACATCAATTTTACTGTGTGTCAATTTTACTTGAATAGTTACTTAATTATTGTAATGCCATCTCCTATATACATAATTTAAATTATTATTTAGTACATGTATGTCAAATCTATAGGTTAATTGAAAAGTACATCAATTTTACTGTGTGTCAATTTTACTTGAATAGTTACTTAATTATTGTGCTGTACAAATTATAATATTTTTAAATAAATTGCAATAAATAGTTTATTAAAAAAATTATATAATTCTTAAATTCAGTATTATTAACAAAACTATAATAAATGTGCCAGTTAATGGTTCCCTAAGTATTATAAATGAATTTGAAAGAATAATTGAGTTGTTACAAAATATATTTTACAGACATTAAGACTGAGCTAATTATTTGTCCAAATATGGGGAAAACACTTAAAAGCTATGTAAACTTTAATTGTAAAATTTTATTTGCCTAGGCTCTAAATATATATTTTTCACTTAAAAGCACTAAAATTGCTTAATACAAATTATGACAAATATAATCTAACAAATCACTTTATTTATCACGATTATAATTTAATAACTTATTTATTATAAAACACACAAACAAATACAAAAAAATATATGAATATTAATTAACAAAGTAGAATTTTGTTTAAAACTTATTAAACTATAATTTCTCGGACAACATATATGAGTGCTGCTAATACGGGTCCAAAGAATGGCACAAACATAAGTATGCTGGCTAATAGGTCCACCACCCCGGTCACGGCACCCCGTTTATCACGTGCCATCTCTTTGGCCACACTATTGTCGTACATCTCTCTCGCCAGTCGGGCCACCTCTGGGAAAGGTGTCGGTTCAGTCACAGCCATGGCTACCGACCCCATAATAGCCACCAATAGACTCATAATTACTATCTTTGAATTCATATTAAAAGTACAATTATTTAAAAAAGTATTAATAATGTAAATCTAGAGTCTAAATGAACGTGTTGTCGCATGTAATTTGAATTTATATATTTATATATATCATAGTATATGTAAATATGAGTATTTTATAAAATTATATTTTTAAAACAATCGCCTTATAAAATATCATGCACAGTTAGGAGATTTAGAAATTCACGCCACAATCATATAATTGCATGATATCTATATTTAACACCATGAACCTCATAAATAATCCTATAAATAATTATAGTAAATATGAAAACAGTTTCTAAGCTCATTTAAATTTTGTCTCTCATTATATTTGTATTTCATTTTAAAACTATCTTAAGTCTACTGAATATGTATTCAAAGCTAGTATTCATTGGTATATTAGTTGCGGTCATCGTATCGACGGTTATGGCACAGAAGAACATGAAGACACCACCAGAAGAACTGATTCGTAAGGCCAGGGATCTGCTGACTAACCGTCTGAATGTTGGACAGTTGCCACGTGATAAGAGGGGTATATTTACCGTGTTGGTGGACTTATGTGCAGTCATTATCGGTCTAATTCCCTTTCTGGGGCCGATAGTTAGCTCAGTCCTAATGGATCTTAAATATATACTTGCTTAAAATGTTTTAATTATATTTGAAAGTTATAAATTATGTTTTAATGTATTTGGATAAAAGTATACAATTTATAAAAATTTTAAATCTATAAATGTAACAATATTTTTAATATTAAAACAATGATTGAATGAATACAACTATGGCTGATATGCCGACTGGTTTTTAAATATTGTATTTGAAAACTGTTTTCTATTACCCTTTAATGCATTCATGTGTTTATTTGGTGGTAAATAATATGCATCGACGGTAATGATGCCAATAGAGACAGAACCTGATGAATTGATCCATGGATTCGTGCATCTGTTTGTTAAGATAATTATCGGACAGGTATTACGGATGTAGGAGTTGACAAATCATCTATTATGGGACTATTGTATCCTAGTTTTGGACTTGTATTTTAGATAAAAATTAATAATAATATATATATATATATATAATTGTATTCAAATGAATAAATCGTATTTTAATTTTTAAAACTTATTTTAATAAAACTTATAGCATATTGAAATCTCTCTCACTCACTATATATATGGATAATAATTTGATTTATAAATTATGTCCTTTCATAATAATTCTTAACAATAATTACATTCAATTCAACATTGGTGTACACTGTACACTGTACAGTATTATAAAATATACTGTATAATACAGATAATAAATTGTTTTTTTCATTGCATACAGTTTGGAGAAATTAAAAAATTTTACATAATTCTTAAATTTAGTATAAATTTATCTCTAATTGAAACTAAATCCTAATGTAATTTACAACTTATTTATTATAAAACACACAAAAAATTACAAAAAAAACACATGATTATTAATTAAAAATTTTCAATTTTGTTTAAAACTTATTAAACTATAATATTTCTGCAAACATATATGAATGCCGCGAATACGGGTCCAAAGAATGGCACAAACATAAGTATGCTGGCTATCAGGTCCACCACCCCAGTCACGACACCCCGTCTGTCACGTGCCATCTCTTTGGCCACACTATTGTCGTACATCTCTCTCACCAGTCGGGCCACCTCTGGGACGGCCGACGGCTTAGCTTTTTCAGTCGATCCCGCCATGACCACCGACACCATGATTGCCACCAATAGACCCACCATTACTACCTTTGAATACATATCAAAACTACAATTATTTTTAAAAAGATATTATTTATGTAAGTCTAGAGTCTAAATGAACGGTTTGTCGCATGTAATTTGAATTTTATATATTTATATACAATATATTATAGTATAGGTAGATATGAGTGTTTCATAAAATTATATTTTTAAAACAATCGCCTTATAAAATATCATGCACAGTTGGAAGATATAGTAATTCACGCCATAATCATATAATCGCTTGATATCTATATGATGGCACTGGCATGATCATGGCACAATTAACCTCAAAAATATCCTATATATAATTATATTAAATGGAAAGCAGTTTCTAAATTCATTTCAATTCTGTCTCTCATTAAATTTCAGTTCAATTTGAAACATAAGTAACTTAAGGCTACTGTCGAATATGTATTCAAAGCTAGTATTCATTAGTATATTAGTTGCGGTCATCATATCGACGGTTATGGCGTCTATGGACTCAACCCCTGAAGAACTGGTTCGTGAGGCCAGGGATATGCTGACTAAGCGTCTGAATGTTGGACAGTTACCACGTGACAAGAGGGGTATATTTGGCATGGTTGTGGACTTGTGCTCAGCCCTTATCGGTTTATTCCCTTTTCTGGGGCCCATAGTTAGCAGCACCTTAATGCAAATTAAATATTTATTTGTGTAAAGTGTTTTAATTATATTTAAAAGCTATTACTGCTGTTTACTGTATTTAGATAAAACGTATAAAGTTTATAAAAATTTTAAATCTATAAATGTAACAAAATTTTTTAATATTAAAACAATTGATGTTATTTTAAATGAATACAACTGTAGCTGACATGCCGTCAAAATTATTGCAATTTTAAAATATTGTATTTTAAAAACTGTTTTCACAAACAATTTATAAATCAGCTTATATATTACTTATATATTCGCACACTGCCCAGTAAGTAACACACTGTAAATCACAATTTACTTCACCCTGATAATTCAATAATTTAAAAAATATAAGTTTTTAAAATCCTATTCTTTACATTAGATTTATAGTAAAAACCCGGAAATCATAATGAATTTAACGCTCGTATTCACGGCTCTATTGGTGGTAATCATGGCGTCAGTGGTTATGGCGTCCGACGAGCCAACAGTTATGGAAGTGGTTCGCGAGGCCAGGGATCTGATTGCCAACAGTCAGTTGGGACAGGTATTGCGCGAGAAAAGGGGTCTCATTGGGGCACTGGTACTAATACTGGCCGTTGTGATCAATGTGGTGCCCGTTTTGGGACAAATACTATCGGTTGTGCTAATTCTGGTCAGAGTCCTGTTATTTGTGTTAATATAAGGATATTCTGCTAATATTTTGTCGATTTTCTTATGTAATAATAATTTGAAAATTATATTAAATAAATAAATATTTTGTCTGATAATGTTGTATTATATCAAACTATTGTACAATATTAAACTATAATTACATTTATAAAATTATAAAATAAGCACATTTTTGGTATTTTGTGATATTTAAAAAATACTTTCTGCAGCATATTGAGCTTGACACAATCTAAAATTTAAACAAAAATTTTAATTCAAAAAACTTCAAACATGGCGTGATAGTTACCCTATCCACTTATAAATAAATCAGCTTAGCATACTGCATATACGGTATATAATAAAATCTAAATTAAAGTCAGCATTCAATTCACAACAAGATATCGTATAATACTTCACAATATCATAAAACTCAACAAAAATGAGTCCAAAGCTAGTATTCGTAGGCCTATTGGTGGCGATCGTGGCGTCGGTGGTGATGGCATCGGAAGACCCGAAGCCTGAAGAGGTGGTCCGTGCGGTGAGGGATCTGATTGGCAACAGCCCGGCCGGACAGATATTGCGTAAGGAGAGGGGTCTCATTGGGGCACTGGTAACAATACTGGCCGTTGTGATCAATGTGGTGCCCGTTTTGGGGCAAATACTGTCTGCCGTATTAATTTTGGTCAGGGTCCTCCTGTTTGTGTTAATATAAGAATATTCTGCTAATATTCTGTCGATTTTCTTATGTAATAATAATTTGAAAATTATATTAAATAAATAAATATTTTGTTTGATAATGTTGTATTATAAAGTATTAGTGTAGGTAGCTTGGTACCGTTTCATTTACATATTACTGTAATGCACTGTATGTACATGTATGTACGGCAAGTGAACAAGTAATATGTATACCAAACAAAACTTAGTTATAACATATTTGTAATTAACATACATAGTCTAGTAATTATATTTGTAATTAAGTCTTGATAAATATAATAATAATTTGAATTAATTCGTACAAAGATAAAAATTCTGTATGAATTGATGTTTTTGAAATTATATCTATTGTTTAATTTTTATTTAATTTCTGTGTAATGCAATAAGACCTATTTCACTATAAATTAATAATTTATAATTTATAATAAACATAGTGTTTATTGTAAACAATCTATCATAAAATAGCACTGTAGCATATTTTATCTAACATTATTATGTATAAACCATTACTGCAAACAATACTAAACATGTCTAAAACACTGGTCAAATATATTTTATATAGATATTTAATCTGTTTATATTTATATTGCTTTTATTTATATGTTTATTGTCTATATATTTAGTTAATACTGCTAATCATCCCAAGTATGAGGTATCAAATAATTAAAAATATGTAGACATATATAATAATGATCAATGTTATAGCAATTGTCGTGTGTCAATTTGGTGGCAAATAATATTCATCGACAGTAATGAAGTCAATAGAGACAGAACCTGATGAATTGATCCATGAACTCATGTATCTATTTGTTAAGATAATTATCGGACAGGTATTAAGGATATAGGAGTTGACAAGTAATCTATTATGAGACTATTGTATCCTATTTTTGGACTTGTACTCTAGTTTATTATTAATATTGTATATTTAAATGTACTGTATGAATTGCCTTAAAAATATATAAAAATTATTTTATTTTAAGTTATACTGTATTTAAATTAATAAATTCATTATTAATAACAATATTAAACTATAATTTCATTTATAAAATTATAATATAACCACATTTTTGATATTCTCTGTTAAATAAAAAAATACATTCTGCAGCATATTGAGCTTGACACAATCTAAAATTTAAACAAAAATTTTAATTCAAAAAACTTCAAACATGGCGTGATAGTTACCCTATCCACTTATAAATAAATCAGCTTAGCATACTGCATATAAAATGGTAATAATATGTTCTCGATATAATTCCATGAATTTGTCAGTGTATATGAAAAAATATATATTAAATTAAGTCTAGTAAATTATTCTAATGACAACTAGGGTAAGTTATTATGACCATGGACCAAACTGTAATAACTTCATTTTAATCTCTCTCTCTCTCTCTCTCTCTCTCTCTCGTATTTATTTATTTTTATACAATTAAATAAAACACTTTAAAATAAGTAGCACCGCTAAAACAAACACGCTCCCAAAAATTTAATTAATTAATATAAAAAATTATCAAACCAAAATTTTATTTAAAAATGCATAAAGAAAACTACAAACAAATAACATTTGAAATTAAAATCCTTAGCATTATTGCTCGGGCAAGTGTGCCAGTAGCATTTTTATCATATCGATGAATGCCTTGACCTTAATGCCAATTTTGGGAACCTTTTCAATACCGGACTCCTCCATAATATTGATGAGATTCTGGAGTAATGGCAGTATTTTAAGCAGTAGCTTGGTCACTAGGCTTTTGATATCGGGCAGGATAGTGGTCCCGGTGCTCGGCGCGATAGTAGTGGGCTCCACTAATATGAACGCCATGGACATTACCACCGCTACTATAGCAATGAATACCAGTGACTTATTCATGGTGCTTGAATCAAATGTCCCGAGATAATAGCAATAGGTTAGCTGTGTATTTTTGAATGAATTATACAATAATTTTAATCAAAACCCTGATATTTATGTTAAAAGTATAATTTTTCGTGTGTTAAAGTGAATCAAGTTTCTAATTATTATAGATTTTATTTATGGTGTTTATGTAGAATTAGTATTAAATGCTAAAACATTTACTTTGAAATTGATGAGAGTTTTATCTGTAATGTGTTTTATTTATTTTAATTCTGGTTAAATGTGATATATTAAATTTCTAATGAAGTTTATGTTACGAAATATCAGGGACATAAATATTAAATGTCGTATGATTAGTTAACTCGTCTATGAATTCATTGCTAGATAAAATTCTATAACAATATTTTATTGATTGAACATAAGTTTTAACATGTATAGGCTCATATAAATAATTATTTTATTAATTATAAATTTAATAAATAATTAGCTATTTACTTTAAATATATTATAGCATTAAATTCTAATAACTAGACTATGATAATAATTTTGTAAGATTCTCCATGATGACTTTAGCGATATCACCAATGTAAGGCGTGTTCATTATACCAGATTTTTCGATAAAATCATCAATTTTATCGATATCAATGTATTTATCAATGTAGTGCATCAATATTTTCATCAAGGTGCTGATGTAAATTAAAATTGAATCGATCACAGAACTGGTAGTGGAGCTTTGGTCATCCCCGGCCACCCATACCACTGCACACGATATGATTATCACTAATACACTGATAATTATCAGAGAGTTGTTCATGATTATAGACTTGCAAACAAACAGTTTATAGTATAGGCTTGAATTAAAATCAAAAATGTTTTAGTTAATATACTTTATAATTAGATTTATTTGAACGTATGTTAAAATGATTTGAAGGCTGATTTGATTGTTATATTAATGTGCGATTCTGTAGACTTAATATTTGTTTGTTAAATCATAATTGTAAATTTTAATTGAAACTTTTATTTGTTTTTTATACTGATTTTCGGATCTATAAAGTAGTATTATTAATATATTTATAGTCCTAATTGTAATAAACTAGACGTAATACATAACGTAGTTATAACAAAAATCAAATTATACAATACTAATTTTACATTTATATTGTATTTATTATCCAAATATAATATACGGTATATAATTATGATTAAATAGTTTTAACGATAATCACTATTTTGATGTAGTACAATTTACCAAGTTATTAAAAAAAAGTTCATTATAAACTAAATTACTTCTAAAATATAAATGCATTATAATTAAATTACTGCATATAAGCGTAATAAATTACTTTATTGAGCATAAAATACTAGACATAAATAATAAATCACCATGTTCATTTACTAATCAATAAGCCCTTCAAGAATGTCAACAATCTTTGTAAGGATGGGGCCAATGACGGGCTCATTAATAATAGGCGATGCCTTCATGATTGCGATCACTTTCACAATTAACGGCTTAATCTTATCTAATATGGACTTTATGATGGACTTATCATCGGAGTCATCGTCATCGTCATCCCCGTCCACCACTACCCCCGCGATCGCTATGAATACCACGAACAGGCCGATGAGTATCAGAGTCTTATTCATGATTAGGCGTCTGAATTGAATGTATTAATCCCAATGATCCAGCAATAAATACGAAACTGATGTATAGATTTTGAATAGTTATTTTACTGTATAGTACAAAAAAGTATTTGCGAGTTATAATGTCCAATGAGTAGTTTGTCATCCGACGTGCATACCTGTGCCGTATGTTAATTTTTTTGTAGCTTTAATGTTTGTTTTATTTATTGTGAGGTTTTAAATTTTAAGACAATTTCAAATTTTATGTCGCGACAAACACCTGTTAAATTATATACAATTTTCAAATAAATGTAAAACTATTATATTTAAAAATAACTTTTAGGCAGTCAAATAGGTAAGAATTGCATGATTATATTATAAATTTAAAAAATATAGTTGAAATAAGAATTGTTTATCTAATATTATTACCTTGTATATTTAATAAAACATTCAAGTATACTTTATATGAAATACCTTTATTACATCATTGTATTTTTTAAATGCAATTTTATTGACAAATCTTTCAAATAAAAATCACTAATTATACAACAATATAAACTAATTTATAAAAATCAGTTATATTAACTTGAACATTTTACATAAGGGCAACATTCACTACATAAAAGTTATAGAGTTTTACCCAAATATAATCATTATTTACATAATCTGTAAATAATTTATAAAATAAAGTATTTTAACAAATTATAATTTTATCTAAAATACAACAAATATAATATTGTATTATAATTAAAATACTAAGTGGATAAACTTTATATTCTCAAAATGATACACAGAATCTTAATTAAATCAAATATTTTATGTATACATTAAAAATAATTAACTCGTTATTACAAAAAGCTTGATATCATAGTTAATATTTTGAGTAACAAGTTAAATATTGGCTGAAATGGACTGTCAACGTATTGCATTAATGTCAACGAGGTGATCGGGATATTCAGCATGGTCTTAATGGATGTCCTAATGGAGGTAAGCGTATCAACTGCCGGCGCTTTAGTAGGTTTGCCCGTAACGGTAGCCGCCAGTAGTATAGCCACCGATAGGCCGATGAGAATGTGGTTTGAGTTCATTAAAGGGATAATTAATGTAAAAATTTTACGTATCTATTAATGATTTAGTTTTTGATAATTTTTGTATACTTTATTCGCTATGAAATAGTTGTACGAATGATATTTAAATTTGTAATTTTAAATACAATATATTTTTGCCTACAATGGCCTGACAAATAAGGTACCAGCCCTATACAACCGTTACGGATCGAGTAGGTGTTAATTGTTTTGATTATATTGTACATGATTATATTATTTGTGACAATTTTTCAAGTGGTATCATTTGTGTTTTAAAATGTTTAAATTGTTTTAATAATAGATATTTTTTGGTTAGCATATTTACATTTGTATTGTTTAGCTGTCGTTTTAGCATGTGCATTTCTATAGTAATTTCTATTAATAATAATTATGTTAAATCATGATTTAAATTTAAAATATATTATATTGAATAAAGATATGATAATTTAATAATAATATTAATAATTTTATTTAAATAACTTTTATGTAATTATAACAATTGTGAATTCTAATAAGTTTAGATTGGTATTTAATATAATAGACTACTTGAATAATTCAAATACATAAATACATTAAAACACAATAAAAAGCATTAAATATTTAAATAATAAAGCTATTTAATATCAATTAAATTACAGTATATCAGCTCACAATGAATCCATAAAAGTTACATAATTTTAATTAAACAATAAAGTTAATATTGTTATACTAAATTTTTATTTATTTATTTGAAAGTTTAGTAATATTTTCTAAAACTAAATTGATCTAGCACTATTTATATTATGTACGCAATAACTATACTCCAGATTATCCAGAGACTTAATTAAACGTAATGCATTAAAATCCCTAATCATTGGCACTATATAAAATATTATAAATAAAATAGCAAACAATACATAAATTTTAAATAAAATATTTAATATACAGTATTTACTGCTCAAATATAATATAAAATAACTTTTTAGACTTGGTGATAATTGAGTAATATTTATTAAATCTTAAACTCAAGTATTTTCAGTAATTATAAATATAGTAATTATATATTGACTGTTGATTACATCAGAATAGTAACAGAATATTCTTATATCAACACAAACACGAGGACCCTGA
>CAJPVJ010003499.1:0-10920 GCA_905397405.1 Oppiella nova
GTATTTTATGTTTTATATAACTAGTAACTTAGAATATAACTTGTATTATATAATTTTAAAATCTTTGGAATTATTTTATTATTTGTGAAAATATATAAGAATATCATTTGTCTGAATAATAAATGAGCTACTTATTTTCTGAAATACTTTCCAAAATCATTAAAATTGTTAGGAATATATAATTTATATGTTTACATGAGAAGTACAATAATTATTGGCAAGACTAAAAGCACCAAGAATTGGGTCGTTTATAATATTGAGTTAATAAATGGTGACAATACCAAAATGCATTTTATTTGACTAAATTCTTAAAATTCTTAAATTAAACACTGTAATATCGTACTATAAACAAATTATTTAATGTTTAAAACAAAGTATTTTTCGCTTGAATTGGTAGAAGTGCTAAAAATAGTGTCATTCATGAAGTCTATATACAGTATGAATGAGGAATCACTTACCAAAAGGAGTAGTTTAAGTGCTCCTAATTTTGAGCGCAAATATCCAGTATTGATGACCAATACGGAGGATCTGGTGGTTGTGACTGTCCGGCTGACCTGAACTGTTGCTGTGGCCGGCATTATAACAATTCCCTCACAAATCAAGTGATTTAATTAGAAACCAAATAAATGTATAGTAAGAACAGGCGATAACTTTGTTTGTTGCCTTGATAAGATATGCTCCAAATATTATAGCAATTATGGAAACAAAGAGAATTAGTGATTGACAATAGTGTCAAACAATTTGGGGTTTTGTTGGTTAATGAGTGAGTGAGAGACACATAAACTTCTATTTTAGTAATTGTTTTGAAAAAATTAATACGACTTTTTTGACGATCACTACTGTCTAACTCGGAGTTTGCCCATTTACCACCACTGCAACAACTGTTTGGCGTAGGCTTTCCCATTAGAATCATACATTTGAATAGATTAGGGTGTGGTATGGGTTACGCTTATGCCTCTAACTAGGAATTTTCAAACATTTGTGAATCTCTTTAAAAAGTGAATTTTATTTATTTAGCACTTAATTTAATATTACATAAAATATATCTGTTAGTAAACAGTAAATCAAAACCTGTATAATAAAAGTACTTAATTTAATTAAATGTAAGCTTATACTGTACACTACAGTATGTGTGTACTGTATATCTTATTTACAATATTGGTATAACTTAAGTGATTAACACTGAAGAGTGAAATGAGAAAAATATTTAACAAAAAACTATTTATTTAGTATATATTGCGATTAGATTTAATACTTCCGACACTCAATTTCAGGAAAGAAGTTGTAATTATTTCGTAGAAATACATGGAATATAATATTATGATAACTTTACAGAATATTCATTTAATTTGGAGTTTAAGTTAAAAATGCCAGGGAAATTAATATTTAATAAATTTAGTTATAACTTACATTTAATTGTATTTTACAAATTATGTAGCTGGTTAAATGTATGATAATAAATTGCTTTATCACAAAAATTTAATATTTCTTATAACTTGTCTCAATATTACAATATTATAAAATATCTAGTTCAAAATCGCAGATCATAGAATTCACTAAATAAAATCATAATATAATTATATTATAATTCACTTATTTGACTTTAAAATTCAGATTTTATTATATGAATAGTAAACAATGGTTACATTAAGACAATACCAAATTCACTTTAGACTCTAGAGTATGATATGTCTGCTAATATAAAAACTGTGATTATAAAATACTCATACCTTTAAACAAAACTTATAAATTAGTTAAAACCTATTGATTAATACATTTCGTTGTACATTAAGTTCGTTGTTTATTATAAAAGTATAGACATATTAGGGTCTTGAAGTAATCCATTTATATTGAAAACTTCATTATTGTTACAAATGAACTAGCTCAATATTTCTAATTACAGAAAAATAGGTTACTATATATTTAATGAAAAAAACCAAAATGTGTTAATAAAACGATAGTTGATTATCACATGAGTAATTAGCTAATGAAAGAAAATAATGGTACAAATATTATAGTATAATATTCTATAATAATTATACTATTGTAGAATCTTTACTCAATTACTGATCAGGAACAAATAATATCAATTTACAAACAAAATAACTTTTGTTCATTTCAAAAGACATCAATTAAACTTGATCTATTGTGAAATTACTATTACTGTAGTTGAGGTTTAGTTATTTTAATAAAACATACTGTGTTCATTTGTTCAATAACAATATTTGAAACCACCCAACAATTTATCAACAAAATAATATCAATTGTTTATATATAAGAAAGAATCTTCATTTTAATTATGAAATTTTATTAATCTATCTTATAAATTAAATTATATTCTTTTATAAATAACATAATCTAGTAAATTAATCTTTTACATTTTATTCACAATTATTGTTTTGTGCAACTTTTACAGTAATATTAAGAAGGGTACTTCAGATTATCTCAATAAATCGCTTTATTCTTAAGAGTTCCTTAATCTGTACTATTTTAACAAATATTTAAATAAAAATGAGTTCATACTTATAACAAATATTTATTGAATGACTAAAACAATGTTTTGATTTTCCAATAACTTATGATAAGATATTGTAATGATTTAAGTATTTCATAGGTCTTTACCTACTTAATAAGAAATGATATGATTTGAAGTGAATGAATATTTGTTATCAAATTTACATATTGAAAAATAGTTATGAAATAAGTGTGCGATTCTGTGTATAAAAGTAAAAACGATAGACACAACTGTCAATCACAGACAGACAAGTCATGTCTCAATAAGTTTGGAGCAAATTATTTGTGAAAATATGCCGAAATAGTGGCACAATAACTGTCTTAAAGGGCATACATTGAAGTGAAAGAAAAGAAAGAAAGTTTGGAGGAGTGTATGGCTGTATGGCATGAATGGACAGACACTGTGCGCACACTTTATTCCAGATTTACTTTGGGTTTCAATGGTTTGCTGTGTTTTACTCAACATTATTGACAACAACTGTGATTGCATTGCATTTCAATGAGAGCTCGCATTCATTCATCACTTGTTTGGCATTCAATTCAATGAACACTTAATATGAATGTTGTGTTTGTTTTCACACAACAACTCATTTACTATTACTTCTCATTAATTACTCATTAATTGTATATTTGTTTGGCTTTTAAGTCAATTCACAACACTTTCTCCACATTTGAAAAGCATTTCACAAATGAATTGATAATATTTGGTGACAAAAATATGTGTCTTTGATGTTTGCATCCAACCATTGAATCCATGAATTGATGTCTCATTTGAATTGAACCGCAAATCAATGGGTCTTTGCGTCTGCAAAGAGCGGACTAAACGTGACAACAGTTCCGCCAATAGTCGCCATAATAACAGTGACACCAGAAATAACGGTTCCCGAAGTCGATCAGCGGTCGGACACAACCGATATAATCGAGACAATGATATGACCGAAGAGTGTCTGACGATCAACGCGTCGGTTGTGGTGAGGGATGTGTTGTCCGGTCACGACAGTGGACCACATTTGGCCAAAATGTCTCCCATTGTCGACAAACTCATCCTCGAGACGCTCTCTCTCATCAGAACTCTTGTCGATAAGTGAGTCCATCGACGGACCCAATGTTGGCATCAATTGATAATCTGTTGATCTGTTGCAGTGATTCAGACCCGCCGTCATCTATGCTTAAGTTGCATATGATTGCCGACAAAGAGAAGGGATGGCTAACTGTCGTCAACTCCATGATCAATGTCATCCCCATCGACGACCCATTAGGTCCAGCCGTTATACTCCTACTTCTGGACGACTGTCCCCTTCCAACCAAAGTAACCACTCATACAGTCCTTGTTGTTTGACTGTTGTCTCAAATAATGTTGTTTTCATTGAATACAGGAATCGATTACAAAATTGTCGCAAATGTTGGACTTATGTAACACTAAACACCTTTCCCGACACAACATCTCAAAGCATAGGAACGCATGTGTTGTGATCGGATGTCTGGCCGAGAAGTTGGCCGGACCTAACAGTATGACTCTACTCACACCTCAAGTCCTCAACTATTTGATCAACAATTTAAGTCATAAAAACGACTTCTCGATCGTCTTATTCACGTTAATAGCACTCGAAAAGTTTGCTCAAACGAGTCAGTCATTCATTGATTGCTTTCTCACCACAAATACATTTATAAATTAAATTCTGATGACATTTTAGGTGAGAATAAGTTGACGATCGCTAAGAAGTTGGACGAAACCAATAAGAACGCATTGGTGGCGTTGGAAGCGCTGATCGATGATAAGGATTACGTGCGCAAACAGGTGGGCTTCTGTGCCCAATGGTGTTTGGATAACCTGTTCCTCAAAGACGGCCGAACACTCACTCACGAGAAGACCGATCGAAACGATTTGAACGCTTTGCTCAACGCTAACGACGTGAGCGAGTATTTGAAGATATCGGCCAATGGACTGATGGTAATGATTGTGTTGAGTGAGACCATTGGTGACGGTATTGATATGATTGTTGTCTCAATGGTAGGCCCGTTGTGATGCCTCATCCTTTGAGAGCGTTCGCTGTACTTATCAGGTAATGGAAGGGGTCTTCTATTACGAGGCGATGCTCATCACATCGGGAGTCATGCAAATCGGTTGGGCCACCAAAGACAGCAAATTCCTCAACCACGAGGGCTATGGTATCGGTGACGACGAGTACTCCATCGCATACGACGGGTGCAGACAATTAATTTGGTTCAACGCCTCCAGTTTTCCGCATCAACACAAGTGCTGGAGACCAGGTTCGCCGCACCTGTCTCTCCATAACTCTTTGTATTAATCATTGTCTCAATTGTTTCTAAAATTAGGAGATGTTTTGGGCTGTCTTTTAGATCTGAAACGAGAACTCATTATATTTTATTTGAATGGCATTCCATTAGAGCCCTATAAACATGTGTTCAAGAATGCAAAGTATGTTATCATATAAAATGATGGCAATTATCCATACAATGATATACTGAATGTGAATTTGTTTGCGATGACAGGAGTGGGTTCTTCGCGGCGGCCTCTTTCATGTCATACCAACAATGTCTCTTCAATTTCGGCAGAACTCCATTCAAATATCCGCCGAATATAGCATTCGAGTCATTCAATGCTAACTCTCATCTCTCAGACAACGAGAAAATTATTTTACCCAAGTATGCAGTCATTGCATCTCAATCATACCATACCATACCCTACCATATCATACCTTACCATTCTATGGCATTTAATCGAGTTTTGCCTTTTCAGACACATTAAACTCAAGTTTTTACATTTGTCGTCAACACGAGAGGATAGTTGTACGCTATGTTGCGATGGAACCGCTACTATTCAACTCATCCCATGCCTCCATTCGGTTTGTATATGTTTTGTCCACTTTCTCGCACCAAACAAACACTTATTCTCGTCAACAAGTTGTGTGAATAGTTTCGTTTAGAATTCATTTACCATTTACTTGATTAGTATTTAAATCAGTATTTTCGAAGCAAACATTCTATGATTTTAACGTTCATTTATGTGTGTGAATGAAATACCATATACCTTACCACTCCATTTACTGTGTTTATTGTAATTACCGTATAAACATTTGTCTTGAATACAAATATTACCGGTAAATGACAGGTAATTTCATTGACGTTAAACAAATTAATAAGTAATTTATAAGATTTACAATGTTTTAAGATTATTTTGTATAAACAGTATTGATCGTGTCAATGTTACTAAGAATTTATTACATTTACAGAATATTTTTATTGAATATTTTATAATATACTGTTTTAAATTCATTAGTAATGATTTATTTCTAACAATTTTACGGAATTTGTTACATTGATACCATGGTTAAACTATTGTTGTAATGAATTGTAAAACAACGAATGTAATGATTGATTGATTTTGTGATATTTGCAGAAAATATGTAGTGACTGTGCCTTACAGTTAGACATTTGTCCGTTTTGTCGCTCAGAGATTAAGGAAAGATTGGAAATGAATTTGAATGAACGCACCGAACGCTAAATCAACGAATTGTTTAGATTTTAATTTAATTTAATTTTACTGTTAATATAATACTTTATTTTTATTATTTAAATCTATAAATATAATATTTATATACAACTTTAGGTAAATATTCACTATTTTTTCATCGAACCTAACGATCATTTCATACATGATTTTAAAAATGATTTTTAATGTATAAAACTATTGTATTTATAAATTATTGTTATATTTTGAATATGAATTAAATATATTATTTAATTAATACAAATAAATTGCCATTTTTAAAATAAAACATTAAATTTATTTTAACAAATGAAATATTAATTTATAAAGATGTTCTTATAGTAATACTACAATACATTTGAGACTAGTTTATAGTGAGCCCACTCTTACAACCCCTAGAATTTTGGTTTTCACATAATTCAGTCTTAACAAGTCTATAAGACCACCAGTGATTACAATTAAATACTTTATACAAACTTGTTATTTGAGGTCTAATATATAAACTAATAAAACTAAGATCGCAAATTTGATTCAGTTTCAAGATTTTATTGTAGTTTTATTGAACTCTGCTTTATTCGTAAAGAGCTTTTGAAGTTTAAAACTTTTAAACTAATTAAAAAGTTAAGTTTCATAGTAAAGTCAAATACAGTATAGTATATTAATTGGACTACACATATCCACAAAGTGATATTGTCCAATAATGTATAGTCCTATAAATCGCACGAATAAGTTATAAGGCGTGATCCACAAAGTACGTACGCACGGCTAGGGGGTCATGCCAAAGAGTATGCCCTAATGTTAAACTCCTATGTACGATGGGCGTGTAGGGGGAGGGGGTAAATTTTTCACCAAAATTGTGCGTACGTATTTTGTGGATGACGCCTAAGAAGTTTTATCGTTTTAAATTTCTTGAAGCTCATTGCTTTCAAATGTTTCTACAATAAATCTTGAACCCAATGTTAATTTTTAACTCGTATAAAGTACTTGAACACTCGAACTTTTATAAATTGAATAAAGTTTTGACTCCACATTATAATGCCGTAAGCATTATGCAACTCATGAATAAAATATTATATTGTGATATTCATTTGTTAACTTTTAATGAATTTAATTAGTAAATATAAATAATTCAATATTATATCAATATTATAGCTTTCATTATTAATTTAAAAATTAAACTTATTAAAATATTAAAGTTAATAATACCAGTATATGTAAAATTTAGAATTAGAATTAATTAGTAAATAAATTTATTTTTAAAAACATAATGTTAAATTTAGACTTAATGTTAAATTGAACTTTAATTTTTTCATTCAATGATAAATTAGGAACAAATGGTATTAATACTGTATTTTGCTAATTGTTGTGAAATGTAATGAATTTCTCAGGAATTTGTGATTTAACTTGAGTTTCAAGTTAATTCATGAAATCTCTCTCTCTCTCTCTCTCTCTCTCTCTCCCTGTCTCTCTCTCTCTCTCTTTCTTTCTTTCTTTCTCTCACAAACTCGTTGAACAGTACATAAAAATGTTTTATATAAAAATGCTGTGAATGAGGACATTGAGCCTCAGTTTTTGAGCACAAAAGACTGCAAATAAATTATTTACCAAAAAAGCATTTGAATCTAATTAAAGGCAAAAATGTTATATAAGAAAAAAAGTTTTTTAAATTCGAGTCAAACATTCAAACATTTCTTAGTGATGTAAATGTTTTCACGCATTCAACACATTAGGAAAACCCTTTAATTACTATCTATTTATTAGACGTAAGCATTGAATTGATGTTTTCAGCAATTTTTAGATGCCATTCATAATTATGTAATCAATAGAGTATACATTATATACATTATACAGTATACTGTATACAATATACATTATATCTGTATTCATTAAATTCAATTAAAATTGATGATGAATGTTATACCGTATACTGTACTACACTGACTGTAGTACTTATAATGAGATAATTGACTCACTTATAAATAATAATACTTTTCAGAAGCAAGACATGGATTATTATCAAGATATTATGTAATTTATAAGCCCTTAAGATATGTTGTAGTATATGAAGGAAAGTGCCATTAGATTTAATTGATTACCATTTGATATGATTTTTTATTAGATTGTAATCGAGTTTACATCTCAATTCAAATCAATAAACTTTTAAAATGAAAATTAATTGAAAACCGCTGCAAATATAAATCAATAAACAGTGGTATAAAATGTGGTCTTTGAATAACCTATTTTGTCTCAAATACAGGATTCTTGAGTCAAGATTTTTGTCAACTTTGTTAGAATTTCTTTAAAAACTTTTAGCGCNATTATACAGTAATTATACAGTAATTATAAAATACCAACTATTGAGTAACCGCACTCAAAGAGTGAACAAATTAGAGTACAATCCACTAGACATGTACTCAACCCGTACCACCCATTCCCGTCCCAATACAAACTTATAAACTTCATATTTATTACCATTTTATTATACAGTAATTATACAGTAATTATAAAATACCAACTATTGAGTAACCGCACTCAAAGAGTGAACAAATTAGAGTACAATCCACTAGACATGTACTCAACCCGTACCACCCATTCCCGTCCCAATACAAACTTATAAACTTCATATTTATTACCATTTTATTATACAGTAATTATACAGTAATTATAAAATACCAACTATTGAGTAACCGCACTCAAAGAGTGAACAAATTAGAGTACAATCCACTAGACATGTACTCAACCCGTACCACCCATTCCCGTCCCAATACAAACTTATAAACTTCATATTTATTACCATTTTATTATACAGTAATTATACAGTAATTATAAAATACCAACTATTGAGTAACCGCACTCAAAGAGTGAACAAATTAGAGTACAATCCACTAGACATGTACTCAACCCGTACCACCCATTCCCGTCCCAATACAAACTTATAAACTTCATATTTATTACCATTTTATTATACAGTAATTATACAGTAATTATAAAATACCAACTATTGAGTAACCGCACTCAAAGAGTGAACAAATTAGAGTACAATCCACTAGACATGTACTCAACCCGTACCACCCATTCCCGTCCCAATACAAACTTATAAACTTCATATTTATTACCATTTTATTATACAGTAATTATACAGTAATTATAAAATACCAACTATTGAGTAACCGCACTCAAAGAGTGAACAAATTAGAGTACAATCCACTAGACATGTACTCAACCCGTACCACCCATTCCCGTCCCAATACAAACTTATAAACTTCATATTTATTACCATTTTATTATACAGTAATTATACAGTAATTATAAAATACCAACTATTGAGTAACCGCACTCAAAGAGTGAACAAATTAGAGTACAATCCACTAGACATGTACTCAACCCGTACCACCCATTCCCGTCCCAATACAAACTTATAAACTTCATATTTATTACCATTTTATTATACAGTAATTATACAGTAATTATAAAATACCAACTATTGAGTAACCGCACTCAAAGAGTGAACAAATTAGAGTACAATCCACTAGACATGTACTCAACCCGTACCACCCATTCCCGTCCCAATACAAACTTATAAACTTCATATTTATTACCATTTTATTATACAGTAATTATAAAATACCAACTATTGAGTAACTTTTTAATTTTATATTTAGAGTAAGTAAAATATTTTAAATGTAGTTATTCTATGAGTAATTATTATAAACTTAAGTATAATTTAAATAAAGTTTTAATTTTAATACAAACTACCAATTTTAATATAAATTTTAGTGAAGCCTTAAATTAAGGCAAATAAAAGTAATGAATGTTAACAAATATAATTGAAATTAGTTGTAAAGCAATAAAAGCACGACATGTGAGGATCCGGGTGGTTATGGTGGGTCGGGCGGGTTGGGTGTAGTGGCCGTAGTGTATGAGTTGATTGTATGGTTGGTTGTGTGGCATTGAGAAAATGGCGCGCATTGAGAGGCATTGGTTGGCATACGTTATAATAGCATTGGAGTGGTGTTTGTGTTGGTCTCTACTCTCTCGCACTCTCTCATAGACTTTGACGCACTTGTGTTTCGTTGGATCACTGGTCTCTCCGCTGTAGTGTTTGCAGTGTTTTGTGTGGAAATGCATTGATTGCTGTGTAGTGTGAGTGCGAGTGTGAGACTGAGTCGACACTGACTTTGTATTGAGCGCTAACAGTAAGCCAACACTGACTCAACTCTAACTCAACTCTTAAACGAATATTATTTATGTTTTCGTTAATTAAACACTTTGTGTGCCATTGAGTCCATCAGTGAGTGCATCACATTTGTGGTGATCTTCAGTCCACACCAGAGACACGACACTTGCCATGAAAGACATGTCGCCATCAATGAGTTGATGATCGCACCACTCATACAGTGCTCGCGTTTGTGACCAAAAGACACACTAATTGTATTGAATTGTAAGTATGAATGCATTGATTACAGTTACGGCTAACCATTCACTCACGAGTAATGTAGTGATTGTTTGGAGAGTGAGTGCCATATCATATAGCCATCAGATGATCACTGCGATAGTCATGCAGTGGTAGTAGTAGTGGTGGTGCCAGTGCTCCAGTGCTACCACTATTGATGGCAATAGTGGCGCCAATACACCATCTCAGCCACACATGACTGCTGTGACCGCCAACTCCCACCACTTCCACACCTCCATCCATGCCTGCCTCAAGATGGTCTGTCCCGTGGACTGCATGCCAGCGATGGTGTGTACGAGTGGTGTCTTTGGTCTCTGTTAGGGTTACTGGCCTTCAGTGCATGCATTCATTCACTCATTCATTGCAAACCAAACACTCGTTCACTGAGTCTATGAGATATGATAACAACGATTGTTATGATTATGGAAACAATTGATTGCAT
>CAJPVJ010003500.1:0-10920 GCA_905397405.1 Oppiella nova
GTGCCATAACGGAGTTTAAAAATGTAGTATTGGTCGCCAATACCTCAATCGCGTCCACGAATCACTCCCTATTAGTCGCCAATACCACAAACCCTGGCGCTAGTAGTCACCTATTGGTCGATAAAAACGCCACCTCGTCCTCTAACACGAGCGCAATGGCTTCCGTTACGACCTTCACGGACGGCAATACATCCGCATTGAGCGCCAATAGCACATACCTGGCCTCCAATGCCACCCACTTGGCCGACAAGATTGAATCCTCGGACCGGAACGCCACCCATTGGCAAAACAAGTGGGCGCTTAATAACACCGATAAATGGGATAAGGCATGGAATGGGACATACCTATACGCTTATAATACTACATTGCCGGCTACTACAAGGCCCCCACTAATACCCCCATTAGTTTAAATTTAATACTATTAATGATGTCCCTAGTTAATTAATTAAAAATCGAATTGTTTCTTAATTGAACACCTTAACATTATGTAATATTAGCATGTTATTTATAATAAACAATGTAGGTGCTCGGATATTAATTATGAATAATTAACAAAGTAGAATTATCTTGTAGTTTTCATTTGTTAAGTTTCTTAATTGAACACCTTAACATTATGTAATATTAGCATGTTATTTATAATAAACAATGTAGGTGCTCGGATATTAATTATGAATAATTAACAAAGTAGAATTATCTTGTAGTTTTCATTTGTTAGCTATTAATAAAAGCTTTTTTAATTAAGCTTTTGTGTTATTTATTTAATTAAAAATTATGTCGGATTATTACCCTGGAGGTGGTAAATAGCGCCGGATAGGGATTATGGCTATGGAGGCGTTGATGATGGCTATGGAGGCGCTGGTAATGACAACATCGCCCGTATATCCCATGGAGGGCGGCGATGGCGGATACGGTGGTAGAGGCGGAAGTACTCAGGAGGTGGGGGTAAGACTGTATACCCCGACGAGAAACTCGTGGACACCGTATTGGATGCGCTCAAGAATAACGATATCTTAAACAAAGCCAAACCTATTAATGGCGACGGATATGGAGCCGGACATGGCTCTGGTGGTAGATATAGCGATGGACAGGCAGGTGGTTCAGGTGTTGGGTATGGGGGGGCGTAACTTGATAAATAATTATAGAAAATTATTTTTAATAGAAATCTATTGTTTTATTATAATGTTTGTATATTGCTATATGAAATCAATGTACATATTTAATCATATTAAAAAACTACTATTAAATTAAATACATTTATAATATTTATAAGTATGTTACTTAAAAGAGACAACAAAATTATTTGAAAAAACATAGTTAATAAACGATACTTTTATAACTAATCTGACAAACATTAACATTATCAAGCAAAATATTAACAAATAATTATATCCAGAGTATATTAATAATAATAATAATAATAATAATATACTGAATAAGATAATTTCAGTAATAACTAGCAAAAAATATTTCTACATTAAGCCTAGCAAGTTTATCAAATAGGATACAGTAAAATATATAATTTTAACTATGCAACATTTATAAATAATCATTTATAAATAAAATAATTGCTTATTATCTTATAAAACTTTTTAATAAAAACTTTTCAAAAACACCAAAATTTATATCTATTTATACCCTCTGAAGTGTGTTACCTGTCCCATACGCTTTAGCATGTCTGACCCCCTTACAAAATGTGTAATAAAATTATCCCAGCAATTTCATACACTTACTACTATTTAAATCAACATAACAAATATACAATTTAATATAAACTAGTAGAAAAATAATTAATACACCTAGAATAATATTAAAATATAAACGACATACATAGAATAAATATATTAAAATATATTCAATATCCAGGGCCGGATGACCTGGCTACCAAATGATTACTATATGATTACAGATTATGATAAAAGTATTCATTCTGTGATTCATATCTCATTGAATTTTGTGTAAAATCACACAAAATATCACTTTTTTCTTAGGGGGAACTACAAGATTAAATGCATAAAATGAACTCGCTACTCATTCTAGGCTTATCCGTTTGGCTACCGGGCTTACTATGGCAAAAGAGCAAGGTATGTATTTTATTAAATGATAAATAACGGCTATGCTTTTCAACGCTAACTGGGCTATGGAGCCCAAGTATGTTAATGTATTCTGTAAACTGTATTTTAAAATAAATTAAATTTTACAAACAGTAACATTTCCAAAAAATTACTTGATATTTTTAATAAAAATAAATTAATTAAATATAATAATTATATATGTTGAAGAATTTAATTAATAACTATCAAAAAATATTTTTAAAAATCACAGTAAGCTTATTAAATGTATCCTAATGAAATAAAATATGAAATATAATTTTAAATTATGCAACAACATTTTAAAATAATTTTTTAGACAAAATAATTACCAATTACTATATTACAAAATTGTTTAATAAGTAACTTTTAAAACACCAAAATTATATTAAAAGTAAATTAAATCAATACATCAATACGTCCTGAACATGTGCTACTTGTCTCATACAGTTTTGGCATTTATGACCCCCTACCCAGGGTGTCATAAAATTATTCTACCAATTACATACACTTATTGCTATTGAAATTATCATAACAAATATAAAATTCAATATTAACGAATAGAAAAATATGTAATACATACTGTTCTAAAATAGGCCAGCTGGCCTATTTTGAAGTACATTTTTATTGGCCTATTGGAAATCGGTTCACAAAAATAGTGACTAAATAGAGTGAGTGTGTATAAAATAAAATAAAAATATTAGTTATAAACTGTAATTTTGAAAATTGGCAATAATTGTAACACATTTAAGGTTAAAATAATGTTTTAAGTTATTGATATTACAATAAAATAATATAATTTTTCAATTACCATAATATACAGCCAGTCTCTAAATAGAGTAGAATGATTATTTTAAGAAAAATATACTAAGTTAATTTTTTATATCTTTTATATTTAAACCAGAAACATGGAATTTTGTAATATTTTATATGAATAGACTAAATTTGACCTGTGAACTTTATGTCACAAGTAATTATTAAAAAACCTTTACTGGGGTTCAACTGTATTTACAATTGAATTTAATTCATAAAAATATCTCAAAAATAAAATTATTGTCGACATGTATTTTGGTTTTTAAAAATAAAATCAGTATCATTAGAATTTGAAATTTTAGTGATCTTAATTACTGTGAAAATTAATTTTATTAAAGTTTATCAAGTACAAAATACCATGATAAAAACTGTAATTTAAATTTATAAAAAATTGAGTTATGTAATGTAACCATAGTAATGCAATGTATTATGATAATTTCGTAAGTTACTTAAAAGCAACAACAAAATTATTTGTAACAACATATTTGATGTTAACTCTACTTTTGTAATTAATTTAATAAACTGTAACATTACAAAAAAAATCACAAAAAATGTAACTAGAAAATATTAAAATTATATCTAATTGAATTTTAGTAATTACTAGCAAACAACATTTTTAAATTGATCCTAGTATATTTATCAAATAAGATAAAATAAAATATTTAATTTTTTAAATGCAACATCACCTATAAATAATCATTTTAAAAAATTACAAAACAATTTCAAATTACAATATTACAGCTACCTGTCCCATACGTTTTGGCATGTCTGACCACCCTACCCAGGGTGTCATAAAATTATTCTACCAATTACATACGCTAATTAACATTTAAATTAACATGATAAATATTTTATTATTAACTAGATTACAAACCTATGTAATACTTTAAAAATAATTTGAACATATAAACAACAAACCTAAAATAAGTTAAATAAAACATATCCATTACCGAGGGCTTGGTGACCTGGCTACCACACTAACAGATATTGTAGAAAGCATTCATTTTGTAATCCATTTCTCATTGAATTTAGTGTAAAATTACACAAAATATAAATTTTTTAATAGGGAAACTACAAGATTAAAAATACAAAATGAACTCGCTGCTCATCCTAAGCTTATCTGTTTTGTTGGCTACCATGGCCAGTGGGAAGGGTATGTTTTATTGAATAATTATTAATTTTATTAACATTATAATTTGTATTGTGGTTATATTGTTTAATTTTACAATCCAACCACCATATTGATCTAGGTTATAATTAAAATATTAACATCTTGTTAGATCCTACTCCTAAAACAAGTGGTAAACCAGGGGCCCCAGCACCTAGAGGTGCCAAAGGCCCGGCTAAACCAGCGCCTGGAGCTGCTAAACCAGGTGGTGCCGGTGATAATAGCCAGGTCAGCGGATTCGCCGATAGTGCCGGTGCCGCCGCTAAATCCGGGGCCGAGGGAGGGGTAGAGGTGGGCGCGACGGCCATAGACGCTACAGTTCCCCAACTCAGTGGTGACAACAACCCCGTCAGACCTATGGAGAAACCCGCCGGTCAAGCCGCTGAAGTTGTGGCCAAGGGTGTGGTCCGAGGTGCCTTCAGCTCATTCCTCGGTGGTGGTGGTGATGGTGCTCCCGGTGCCGCTAAGAGTCTGTTTCCCGGTTAAGAAAATTTTGTGAACATTAAAAAATAAAATAAAGTTTTTTTTGTTTGTATTTTGCGTTTATTATTAAAAATCTTTACTTCTTTGTTGCGATAAATATTTATTTTCAAACTAATTATTCTGGGTTTAGATTGTAATAATTGTATTTAATTGTTAAATATAAAATTTTATGACACCCTTTGCTAAAATTGTCAAACCTATCAAAAAACGTATGGGACAGGTAGGGCGGACGTTCAAAATTAAATTTAATTACATAATTTACTTATTATATGAGTTTGATGTGTTAAATTACATTACTGACACATTGGCATATACTGTAATTAAACATTAATTTGTAATTTGTTTCTTAAAGAGTAGAAATAGATTTCAAATATTTAAACTTAATTATTTAATAAATATTCACAAAAATTTATAATTATGAACTATAAATTCAAAAATAACAATTCATTTATATATCAAATCAATAATAATAATAATAGTTTGGAGGGAAGTGTATACGCCTTATACTATAGGGGTTGGTGGGTAGGGGTGTGTATAATGAGTATGTGTATGGGAATGGGCCGTGAGTATCGGTCATTGGCACATGTTTTACCACCTAACTGGCCAAACTGACTCATGTCAAACAACTGGGTCAGGTATCCCCTATCCTATGTGTTATCGTAATCGGTTCCTAAGTTATCGTCTCCATGTCCACCATAACCTCCACCTCAGTATTCGCAACCACTATCTCCCTGACCGCCTCCACTTCCACCTCCCTGTCCGCCTCAATAACTTAAATGGTTTGGCATTAAAATATCGTTATTCTTGAGCGCATCCAATACGGTGTCCACGAGTTTTTCGTCGGTGTATACAGTCTTACCCCCACCTCCTGAGNAGTTTTAAAAGTGATCTTATAACCCATACTTTTACTTCGTAAATGTAGGTAAAAAGTTATCGCTTAAGGTTTAAGTATACAATGTAATTTATGTGTTCATTATCCTTAATATACTAAAATTTATTATTAAAAATAAAATAATATCAACTAGTAAGTTCCCGTCATGGGGTAGCCTAAAGAATAAGTGACTATTTTAACAACCTTTATTAAATTAATAATATACAAAAATTATTGTTATAAATTATTTTTTTAATCAAATAACAAGTCATTTTCTCACTCATATCGTATGATAATTAATTAAATAATTAATTTAATATAATAATTATTAAATTTAATTTAATTATCATATGATATGAGAGAGAAAATATCTAAACTAAACAATTTAATTAATTAATTTTTTTGAACATGCATCTACATTAAACAGTTGCTAGGTATAGGCATAGACATAAATTGTGGTTTGCAAACAATGGTAACGTGGGAGCTGTAGGAGGTGCCGTTAGGGGTAGGGTTGGAGGAAATATTGGGTTAGGTTTTAATGCCGGAGCTCGATTTGGGTCACATTTTGGTTTTGGATTTAATGCCGGAGCTAGAGGTAGAGGAGCTGCTGGGGTTGGAGTACATACCGGAGCTGGAGTTGAAACACATTTTGGTAATAGCTTTGGTCAACTTGGAGCAAGACGTGACAGCGGTATTATACTTGAAAACAACCCAGAATTAACATTACCTGGACAAAAATGTCAACCAGAAAAACCAGACGGTTGTATAATAATAGATACCAGGCCTGGAGTAACAATACCTGGACATCAGTATCAACCACCGAGACCTAACGGGTATATACCAATGGATAACATTCCTCACGTAAATATACCAAGGCCAAATGATCAGCCACCGAGACCTGATGGCGGTATTATAATAGATACCTGGCCTGAGATAACAATACCTGGACATCGATATCAACGACCAAGACCTGACGGCCGTTATCCAATTGATACCAGGCCTGAATTAACAATTCCTGAACAACATTATCAACCACTGAACCTTGACGGCGGTATTATAGCAGAAAATAATTTTGGATTTCAAGATTACCTTTCATTAATTGGAGCCGTTATCCAATTGATACCAGGCCTGAATTAACAATTCCTGAACAACATTATCAACCACTGAACCTTGACGGCGGTATTATAGCAGAAAATAATTTTGGATTTCAAGATTACCTTTCATTAATTGGACATGGTAAAAAAAGATTTAGAGGAGCTGAGCAAGGTCATATTGACCTTTCATTAATTGGACATGGTAACAAAAGGTTTAGTGGAGCTCAGCAAGAACAAGTTAAAATTGGAGGGAAAGGAGAAGGTCATTTAGGATTAGGAGGGAAACTTCGCTTTGGAGCGGGCGTTAGATTTGGAGGGGGTGGAGGAGGCCATGGTGGGCTAGGAGGGGGACTTGATTTAGTTGGAAAAAATCAAGGCGAATTTAGAAGTTATGGAGAAAGTAAAGGCGAATTTGAAAGAGGTGGACAAGATCAAGGTCGACTTTATGGAGGAATTCACTTGGGAGGCGGAGGCAGACCTCAAGGAGGTATTCACTTTGAAGGCGATGGCAGACTTCAAGGAGGTATTCACTTAGGAGGCGGAAGCAGAATTGGAGGCATTCACTTAGGAGGCGGAGGCAGAGTTAGAGGCATTCACTTAGGAGGCGGAGGCAGATTTGATTTAGTTGGAAAAGGTCAAAACGAATTGAATGGATATAGAGAAGGTCAATTCGAATTTAGAGGAGGTGGACAAGATCAAGGTCGACTAGATGGAGGAATTCATTTAGGAGATGGAGGCAGAATTGGAGGACTTCATTTAGGAGGCGTTGGCAGACTTCAAGGAGCTCTTCACTTAGGAGGTGGAGGAAGATCTCAAGGAGGTCTTCACTTAGGAGGCGGAGGCAGAGTTGGAGGCATTCATTTAGGAGATGGAGGCAGACCTCAAATAGGTCTTCACTCTGAAGGCAATGGCAGACTTCAAGGAGGTCTTCACTTAGGAGGCGGAAGCAGAATTGGAGGTCTTCACTTAGGAGATGGAGGCAGACCTCAAGGAGGTCTTCACTTTGAAGGCGATGGCGGACCTCAAGGAGGTCTTCACTTAGGAGGTAGAGGTGGACTTGATTTAGTTGGTAAAGGTCAAAACGAATTTAAAAAATATAGAGAAAGTCAAGACGAGTTTAGAGAAGGTAGGCAACATCAAGGTATTTACTTAGGCGGCGGTGAAGGACTTGGAGGTGGTAAAGTTAACTTCGGATTTGTATTTGGAAGAGCACACGGAACTCGATTTATAAGTGTAAATGAAGAGGGTACTAGAGTAAAAGATGTGCATGATAATCATTGGAATAATGATGGTGTATCTGTAACTGAAAGAATATTCATCATAAGGAACGAATCCTTTAATAATAATGGCTGGTTTGATGGTAGCCAAGTTAATCCTGCGATTCCAACACCTGGAAATCCCATTCCGTGGGTCGGTAACCAGGTTAAACCAATATTTCCCGACAACCCAAAAACAGGTAACCTATTAGACCCATTGGAAGTTGTAGCACAAAGTAACCCTGGTTTGAGTGGAATTTCAAGCGGTTCGTGTACCGAAACCCACAGCTCAAGCGGGCCCAGTAATTCAAACGAAAACGATAACTCAGGGAACTCAGTAACCGTCTTACCATTTCCGCCTCCCAGCCCAGGGAACGTTAGCCCATTTAACCCACCAAACCAGGCACAAGGCAATGATATAAACGTCTCACCATCCCCTCCCAGCCCAGGGAACGTTAGCCCATTTAGCCCACAAAACCCGACACAAAGCACTGCTATAAACATCTCGCCACCGCCCGCTAACTCAGGAAACGGTAGCCTAATTAGCCCACCAAACTCGCCAAACGACAACACAATAAACATCTTCCCATCGCCACCCAGTCCAGGGAACCGTAGCCCAGTTAACCCACCAATCTCGGCACTGGACAACGAAATAAACATATCGCCATTGCCCGCCAGCCTAGGGAACAGTAGGCCATTTAGCCCATCAAACACGGCACAAGGCAACGATATAGACATATCGCCTCCAAGTCCAAGGAACGGTAGCCTAGTTAGCCCAGCAAACCAGACACCCAACATCACAATAAACATCACGCCATCGCTTCCCAGTCCAGTGAACGGTAGCCGAGTTAGTCCACCAAACCCGGCACCAGACAACACAATTTCAGTGGTCTCTGGTATCAACTCATCCATATCATTGTCCGCCAATAGCTCATCCGTGTCCACCAATAAAACCAAAATAGGCGTCAGTACGACAGCATTACCGGGCGTTAAGGTTTGGGCCAAAGTCGATAATAGCACATCCCTGGCCGCTAACAAGTCCCTAGCGATTAACGGTACGGTAGGCTCGGCAGGTAAAAGTGTCAATGTGGTTGCCAGTGATAAAAATACGACGGTTGAGTCCAGGGAACTGGAATCGGGTGCGACCATCTCGGACGGTACCACATCCATCACGAACGCCAATAAGGCATACTTGGCCACCAATGCCACCCAATCGGCTGACCAGGCTATATACACGGCTAGCAACGACACCCACTGGCAGTTAGATAATTCGTGGCAGAACTCCAATAATTGGACCAAAGAGGCTAATTGGACATCTCAGATATCTATTAATACATAAGCCTAATACTATCCCCGACAATTTAATTATCTTTTTAAAATTAATTTATTATAAATAAAATTATTTTTTAATTGTAATCCTTATAATTGTAATTGTAATTTATATTTTATGTATTAATTATTTTGTTGTTAATTTAATAATTATAAATAAATGTTTTTTGAGTTATGCATTTTGTTGTTGTTTGCTTAATTAAAATTAAGTTCATTTTAAATTTATAGTAATATACTATTCAATTAGCCATAATAATTTTTATATTAATTATCATATACATGATAATGTTGTAGAAAAAATCATTTAATTTTCATACAACTACAAAAGGGCATGAAAGGGAAAGGGATATTAAATTTAACCAAAAAACTTTTTAATTATAATTTAATGTAGACTACAAACTCAAAATTAATTACACGTTTAAAAGCATACGGTTTTTGGTAATAAATTAATAAATAATTTATTAATTTCCAGTCATTTTCAAAAAAATTTCTGCCATAACATGTCTGTCCACAACCGATTCAAAATGGTTGCCAGTCTTATCGTGTGGTTTATGTCGGCGTTAACTTTTCACTCGAGCGCCACAAACGCGTTCAAAATCACGGGCACCGACAGTATTGCCCCTTTGGCCGGTGGTACTATACACTCGCCCGGTGCCAACACTAACATATTGGCCGGTAATATCACATCCCCGGCCGCCAATACATCCTTAGTGGCCGCAGCGACTACATCCACGGCCACTAACAGCTCACTATTGGCTGCCAATAGCACATCCCCTACCGGAAATACATCCCTATTGTCTGGGAGTACGACATCCCCGGCTGCTAATAACTCCCTATTGGCCGCCACTACGTCGTCCTCGACCGGTAATAGTACCCAATCTGCCGCCAGTACTATGCAGTTAGCCCCGGGTAATACATCCCTGGCCACCAATGACGGCCGATTAGCCGCAAACGCTACCCAATTGGCTTCCGGGGCTAACTCCTCGGCCTCAAACGTCACCGCAAGCGGCACCAACATGTCCTTAAATAGTTCGGTCAGGACATCAAGTAATACAGTGTCTCCTAGTAATACATTGCCGACCCCTACCAATACCCCCGACACTATCCCCACCAATGTCCCCAACAATAGCATTAAAAAATTTGACAAAAAAATGCCCAATAATTTCTCCAACGATTTTCCAAACCACAGAGAAATCCAGAGAGATTTCGCCAACAATTTCCGAAACGAATTGCCCGACAATTTCTATAACAATTTCCCCGTCAATATACGTGATATTGGAAAGGGTGGTAGATTTCACCGTAAGAATAACCTGTTAAGAAGTGGTGGACTTGGATTTAATTTTGGAACAGGTGTTGGACTTGGAGTAGGTGAAGGAGGTTATGGTGGACTAGGTGGAGGATTTCAGTTTGGAACAGGGGTTGGAATTGGAGGAGGTGGTGACGGTCAAGGTGGATTAGGAGGAGGTCTTAATGCTGGAGTAGGAGTAGGAGGCTAATTTCACATCACAGGCCTCTATTAATAAATTGGCGGTTATCTAACACCTCCTTTCACTCCACGACAATCTTATTAGTCGTGCATAATATTTAATTATTTAATTATAAATAAAATTATTTTTATAATTATAAACCTAAAAATAATTTATAAAAATATGGTTTCTATGATTTTAAGTATAAGATAGCAACTTAAGGATCAGGTAGTTTAGGGAAATTACATTTTTTAACTTATTTTTTACTAAATTTTATTTTAGAAATAACATTGTGTCTATCAGACAGAAAAATGCCATCAAACAAATTTTAAAACTATTGCTCATATATTATA
>CAJPVJ010003501.1:0-10916 GCA_905397405.1 Oppiella nova
GTATTAGACTGTCAAATAAAAGTATATTAATTTGTTAATTTATTAAAGTGTTATATGTCAGTAAATATTAGCTATTTTTGCAGCAAACATTCGAAATAAAATTAAATGCATTAATAATATAAAAATATTTAAGCCACTCAACTGTACATAATAATCTAATCTACCTATTTATATTGATATTTGTTCATTTTATGTTTGAGACATATTCTTTTGTACTTTAATACGTTATATTAAGTTAAGATTTAGTATATTGATTAATTTTTATAAAACGCAACTATATACTCGGCAGACATTATTTTGTATTTATACTTATTGTGTTCTATTAAAATCTATGATAATCAATTAATAACATTACTTAATTTAATAAGATTTAATGAGCTAAAATGTGCTAAATTGTGCTAAAATGAACTCTAACATTGTATATAATGATACATTTAATGAGATATCAACCATAGGAAGTGGTTGTTTTGGAACTGTGTTTAACGTACAACGTAAAGTAGATGGATTCAATTTTGCAATTAAACGGTGCTTGATAAAAGGTAATAATAATAATTTTAATTTATTGGAAAATTTACGAAAATGCCTTAAACAGATACAAAGTATTTCATAAAACCAATTCAATTTCATTAATAAATTTGCGGTAAATATTAGAATTTTTAGCTCTTATATTTTTCGGTAAACTATTATACAATTGAGACAATCGACAAATCACATATAGATTTATGTAAAGGACATGTCATGATAAGCACCAATATATATTATTTTATACAACTTTACTCAGGTTGATGTAGGACATTGAGAGAAAGACAAATATGAAAATTATTTCAATATTATAAGTAAGGTTGTAGAATAATTTCTGTTTATATAAACAATGTATATTCATTAACTACTATAAAACTGAATTGAATTTTTTGAATGTTTCTTCTCAATTTAATAATGCATCAAGAGCTTAACGATGTTTTAAATATTATAATTATTTAAACTTAATTGATTTTTTTCATTTTTAAATTTTTTTAATATCTATGTATTACCCTTGAGTATCACAAACTTTCTTTAATGATTCAACAAGCTTATGATGTATAGAATTACTTCCCGAAGAGAAACCTTGTGATTCTCAAGGGAAATACATTGGAAAATTAGACAAGCCAAAATGAGCATGATTAAAATTTTAAAATACGTTATTTATCGCAAAAAAATATTTTTGAATATTATTCTTTGAATTCTGATCACAAAAATAACATTTAAAAATTTCCAAATCCATAAATATCGGAGATATTTAATGACGTAATTTATGATTTTTTTCAAAAAAGTTTATTTTTTGTTTCTAAGTTGAAGGAGGCAAAAGTGTAATTTTTAAAAATTTCATTATATCTACGTAATTTTGGATAAAAACATTTATAAACGTTATTTTTGGAGTTGAAATTCAAAGATTAATCATTTATATTTTTTTAATCAATACTAATGCTATTCTATAGGTTTTTATCATGTTAAAAAGTTTTGCATAAAAAATATAATTTTCATGACGCAATGCCAAATTTTGTTAAGTATAGTATATTACCACATTTGTATATCATTTATACCTAGGTCATAATCTTAATGTAAATTAATAGCATGTTTTGAGAGCTATACACTAATATAATGCGATATGCGTTGTAGTGAATGTCAAACTATTGAATCAATGAATGCATGCATTGTATAGCACTGTATGGAAAGCAATAATTTTACGAACTCTCAAAACACACCCTTGAAATCCTTGGTATGAAAATAAAGACCTTATATTATAAAATTTTTCTGAAAATTATGAATCATAAAAAGGATTGTGGATAGGGTGATCAGATCCAAAAACTTGAATTCTTGAAAGTTTACTCAAAAATACTTGAAAATATTTGACATAATGTAAAGTATTACCCCTCCCCTTGATACTTGACAGGACCCTCAAATACTTGAATGTCAAGGTGAGATACTTAACAATATGTGCAGTCTACTTGTGGAGGATACTGTTATATAATGAACTAAATAACATCATGTAAGGCCTCGCAGTGAGAGTGGCTCCCTCAGACAGCTTTCAAATACTGTTTACAGTAAGCAGTATTAGTTATAAATACAATTTTAGAGTATTTATTAAGTTAGTTATTGGTTTAATTGTCAGCTAGGTTAGGATATGTATGGGAAACGGATCAGATTATGATTTCTGATCATTATAAAATGTATTATTAATACTATCTGCACTAGTATTAATAATAATACATTAAGGATTGATATATTAATGAAAACTCTCTATATTATTTGCTAAAATATAATATTATAAATAATATATTTAGTTAATTATATTAAATGTTTGTAAAAAGAAAACAGTATAACGTTATTGTTTTAAGTGGAAATAGAGTGAAAAAGCTTTTAAGATATCAGCTTATCAATAAATGATTCATAACTACTTAACAAACAAAAAATAGCAAACATTGAATAATTTAAACACATTTATTTCTAATAGATCAAAATTTAAACAATGAAATTATTAACGAAATTGAAACTTTAATAAAACTTCGGTCGGAATATGTAATCAATTATTACGAGGTTTGGGTCGAAGAGGAATTCCTTTTCATTCAAATGGAATTGTGTTCCGAAAGCCTACAGAATATTCTTGTTATAAAACCACAAATATTTAATCGACAGATAGGAGATCCCATGAATTGTGTCGAGTTTTACATATCGTGTGAAATATTCCGACAAATCTTAGAATGCGTTCAATATCTGCATGAATTGGATCCACAGATCATTCACAGAGACCTCAAACCAGAAAATATATTAATCCCTGAAAATGTAAGGAACGGTAGATTTATTAAGTTATGTGACTGTGGTTTGGCTGACGTCCTTAATAAGGACACAAATAATGAGAATAAGTCAAGTATACAACTCTTAAAATATATAGCACCGGAGGTTTTGTCCACAATCACTTTTACAACAAAATCAGATGTTTATAGCCTTGGTCAAATCTGTGCACAAATATTCGATTTCGATTCATTCGATTTTGATGCAAACAAGTATGTATTATTTATTTGTATTATTTTAATTACATATTTATAAATTTATTACCAGTAATACTGATCCTAGATTACATAAAAATTATCCATAGGCTACATAAATGTTATAAGCCTATAGCAATAAAAAAAAAGCAATTATTGGATTTTTAACCAAACTCAAAAAGTTGTAAACGTTTTTAAATTAATATAAATAATTTAATATTTTTAAAATAATTTATCTTATATTCAATAGTGAAAACCAATATTCAATATCTGATACCATACTAAACGTACCGGTAATTCAATTACAATCACTAATGGACTCGATGTTGACTTGTAAGCGGCATAATAGGCCTGAATGTCGGGAAGTGTTGGCTAAATATAACGAGTGGTCTATCAGTAAAATCGTTATAAACGAGTGGTCTATCAGTAAAATCGTTATAAACGAGTGCCAATTTCGGACACAACTCATCAAACTACAATACTGTGAGAATTTATTTTTTCAAGAGATAAGCAAAACACTGTACATACCTTACCATAAGTTGGATAAGATGTTTTGTAAAACAATAAGCACCGGTAAATGCAACGTAATTGGTACAGGTGCATTTGGAACAATTGAACAAGTGGATAAATCCGACAATCAAAGTATCACTATTTACAACTTGCCATTGAAGGGTATACTATATTATGTTAATTAATACAGAAATTATGTTTAATTGTCGTACATATTGGTTAAATTAAGGTTAATTTTATAAATATTTCTAATTAGTATAATTAAAAAATTAAATTGATTCATGTTGCATTAAATCTTCATTGAAAACTTATCACTTTAATTTTTTAAAATTAATATGTACATCAATCAAAACTAGACAAAATAAATATAAGATTTATTTTGTACTTAATCCTAACTGTAACTTGATATATGTAACTTATTCTAATTTAAAATAGGATTGATATTCGACAAAATAAAGAATTTATTGCAAGAGCTCAACCATATAATGATCACACCATCTGAATATATTTTAAATTATAGAAATCAATACTATTATAATGACTCTATTTATATTCATATGGAGTGTTGTTCCGAAAACCTACAGAATATTCTTTTGGCAAAACAACAAGTATTTGATCGGAAAATAGGAGATGCGATGAATTTATTTGAATACTATATATCGTGTGAAATATTCCGACAAATCTTAGAATGTGTTCAATATTTACATGAATTGAATCCACAGATCATTCATAGAAACCTTAGACCCGACAATATATTTATAGTTAAGGATATAACGAACGGTAATTTTGTTAAGCTATGTGACTTTGGTTTGGATATAAATACCGATAAAAATAGAAATTCATTTGCTTCTAATAACATACAAACTATGAAAGAGATGTTATATATGGCACCGGAAATGAGTGATCACAGGGACTATAATCATAAATCAGATGTCTATAGCGTAGCTATGATTGGATGCAAAATATTTGATTGGGATTTATATTCATTTGAATGGAAGAGGTTTGGTGAATTATTTAGAAATTAATAATTACTTAAACATATTAAATTTATTTATTCATTCACAGCCTTAACCAATATTTAGAGATTAGCAAAGTTTTAAAGGCACCAGTATTACAATTGCAATCCTCAATGAACTTAATGTTGAATAGGAATCGGCATAAAAGACCAGAATGTCGGGAAGTGTTGGCTAAATATAACAATTGGTCTATCGATAAGAATATCTTACAAAATGATATCGAATTTGACTATATTTTGAATAAACTTAAAGCTAATCACAACTCATTTTTCTACGAGTTTTTCAGTAAATTCTATAATGAGCTTAAAGTGAAAGAAATTAATTTTAAAGCTATAGCACGCGTTGGCGAGGGAAGCTTTGGTGAAGTTTTCAGAGTTACATATAAGTACAATGACAATGAATATGCTTTAAAACGGATTAAATTTGAAGGTTTGTATTAGACTGTCAAATAAAAGTATATTAATTTGTTAATTTATTAAAGTGTTATATGTCAGTAAATATTAGCTATTTTTTATTTTCTTGAATATAAATTTGGATATACACTAGCACATTATTCAATTAGCATATACAGTCATTCCCAATATAGATTAGAACGGTTTTTCTAAGAAAACCACATGAAGACAATTTTTGATTTCATTCATATTTATATAAGAAAACGTAAATTTAGCAAGCTAATTTACCTGATTCGCCAAGTTTAGTCAATTCAAAATGTTAATTGTGTTACTGGTTAACTAATCATAACAATTAAAACCACTTAATCGAGATTTGTGCCTCGATGTTCCCTACTTAGATTAATTAGTATATAGCTAGATGCAATATAAATATGAGAAATATTTCATTTAACACATTACTTTGCTTTACACTTTTCAGTATTATCAAATTACATACTAAATATTTATAAAATACAATGTTTGTTACAAAAATAAAATGCACAGTAAAGTTTTTTTTGAGTACCATCCAAACAAATTATTCTTATTTATGATATATTGAAATTATACTAAAATAATGTTGGACAATAGTAGAGAATAGTGAGGTTGGCCACCATCCAATGGGAGCGCATCTTTCGCCACACGTACCGGTGACGTATGAAACGTCATCAGAAAAGCTCCAAATTTAAAGTCATAGTATAGGGGAATAGGTTGCAGGGAACACGCATTTTGTGATGCTCCTTGGCACCTCATACAATGTAGATTACATTGGAGATTAAATTGTAGATTAAATTGGATATTATATTGAATATTAAATTAATGTAAGTCAATGAACTTGATGGAAAATTCTAGAATATAAATCGATGAACTCAATGGAATTTTCCAGGATATAAGTCAATAAACTCAATGTATATATTAAAAATGATTTAAACTTTATACAAATTCAAATTGATATCGTTGAAATTATAAACACATTAATATCTAATTTAATTAATAGTGATGAAAATAATCAATTTTCAATGAAGTTGTACAATTCTATAAATTCTGAAGAGTTTATTTATTATAAAACAACTAAAATTAAAGATTATAACATTGATACTGTTATGGATGTTATTGGAAATAATCAAAATAATTTTAAATTGACTTCCTTTATTAATAAGAATATCGAAACCGGATTAACGATTGAAGTATATGTGAAAGAATTTATAAATTAAAAGTGTTAATAAATCAGGTCACGTTTTATTTTCGTCAAATCATTTTAAATATTAAACAATGATGCTAAGTGTTTCATATTCATAGAGCTAGTATAATCTGCTGAGTATGCGTGACCTTATTTACAAGTATATAAGGAGCGAAGTTCTCTTCAGATTTTATGTTTTTGCAGTTCACTCAAGATTTCTTTTAAAAGTTAAAATTCCAACAATAGTAATGTCATACAACGCCTCATCATCGTCGCCCAGGAATGTCTGGTCTCATATCGACTACTCAGAAATTGCTGTAAGGAAGACCTTTGAGAAAAATCTGGTTCATTTCGACAAGTGGGTTGTCAGCGGACGGAGACCCCTAATGGTGGTGGGATCGCCTAAACCCCCTATTCTGCCCTTTCTATTAATTATTTTTATTTGCCTACTTCCAGTAATTTTTTTCATTTTAATGATTAATATGCCTAAAAATAGGTTTTTTAAATTTTCCTTTCTAATTTTTAATTTTTAATTTGGAAGTCCCTCCAAAACTTTTATCCATAAATTTTTTAATTACTAAACAATTTTTATTTCAAATAAAAACATGTATTTTATTTTTTTAAATTAATAAACCATTTACGAACTTCAAATACTTTTCGTTTATATAAATTGAGCTGTTATATCATATTGTCCTCATTTTATTTTAAACTTCATAACGTACAGTTGAAATTTCCTCACAAAATTCTAAACCTGTCGAACGAGACTCAAGAAATTTTCGGAATAAATCTTTCTGCAGGCAAATTAAAATGCCCAATTATATTATCCTTTAAAACAACAGATAATAAAGATTATAATACAAACGAGCTATTCATAGAAATTCGAAAACACATTAAAAATGATTCTTCAAAAGATGAAGTTATTTATCTATTAGAAAGAGAATATAATTGGTTGGTATCTATGCTGAACAGTAATATGTCGGAATATCTATATATTGAGTCTCCAATAAACATTTAAAACTCTAAGGGAACCCACAGCCTCTCTATTCAAAGCAGATCCAAAGGGAGTTACAAATTGAAACAATATTGTAATATCTTATTAGAGATTCCCGCCCCTAGCTCCCATTTACTGTAAAACCCTCCCACTAAGCCCTAACCCATAGAAAATTCTTTTACTTATATAACACTATGTAAACCTAATACTAAAGAGAGTTGTGCTGTAGCCCTGAAAGTGCTAACTTCAAGGGTCTATACCTGTAATGTGTGTCCAATAAAACATTCTTTAAATCGTGTACATTATTTAATAATTCTAATAAATTTAGTACAACTCCCTACTCACCGGTAATATAGAGGATTGGAGAGTAATTTCTATATTACATTTGGAGGTCCAACACCGAGACCTCTCTATTGGATCTGTTGGAGACCGCCGAGAAGTGGAAGAAACTGGACTCGTACAGTGGGATCTGGGACGGGAGGTTGACCACTAGCGTGACAACGTATTGCCAAAGCGAGAGGGTCCGAGCATCGGAATAGGTGAGTAGTTAAAGTAAAGGTAATGGTAAGGTCTACCAGTAGAGAACCAAACCCTGTCGAAATGTCTAGCGCAGACATACGGCGAGCGGTGAGTGACGCGATGTCAAGTAGTATTTTTATGAATTCGTATAAGTGTGAGAAGTATGATGGAAGTATTAGTCTGGATGCCAAAGATTGGATCCAACGGTATGAAGACTTCACAACTTCTAGAAATATGGATGACGCGCAGCGGTTATCCAGTTTTAATCAATATTTAACAAAAAAAGCGTATAATTGGTATAAATTAAACGTAACTAAGTCAGCGAGCCGTCCAGAGACATGGAGTGCTTTGAAGGAAATGTTCTTAGCATACCATGTGCCCGGAGACTTAGAGGATGAGCTCAGGGAGAAGATGTTACGGCGCGTGCAGGGAGTCAACGAAGACGTCCCGATATACATAACAGACAAACAGTTGTTGTGTATTGATTGGAAGGAAAATATTACTTTTAATGAAATGAAAAAGTATTTAATTGAGGGAATGATTGAGAAAATGAGGGAAACAATGTATCATAAAAATAGCCAAACTTTAAATGCATTCATAGATGACGCAAAACTAGTCCAGAAGGGTATCAGGGCTGGAAGCGGCTCCCCAGTGGCTCATGGGTCACGGGAAATAGAACGGAGACTGGCCAGTACTGAGGACAAACTGGACGATATCACCGAAAGTATGGGACGCATACTTGGTCGGTTGGACAGAAGCACATCACGTGAGAACCGTCGATCCAGACGCGATCAGGACTACGACCGCCACGGCCGTCGTATAGTAGATAAGTATGATCGGGACAGACGTCATGTGAACAATTCTCGCAACTCATCAGTGGACTCGAGTAGAAACCATTCACGGGAAAGGTCTAACGAATTTGACGAATACTATGATAGGTCATGGGACAGGTACGGGTCCGACAGGGAAAGGCACCGCGGCCACGACTATCGTAATCAGGACCCGAGGAGATATGACAGGCAGGGCTACAGACAAAACAACTATCGGAGTGATTATCGAGATGGCTGTAACATTAGTTGCTCGAAGAATAGACCCGATGATTACGGAAGAGACCGTCGCAGATGTAACGATGACCGAAGACGGTATCAAAGGAATCGCTATAGGAATGATTGTGGCGAAGAAAGTGACAGTGAACGCACATCCGATTACTCAAATGATGAATGTGACGGCTATCGAAGTAAGTATAAGTATTCTTATGATTGCTACCAGTCCAAGGGTAATTATGATAATAGACGAAATGATACAAACAATGCCAACAAGCATGTAGAGTTCAAAATAGTACGAAAAGTTAACAATAGCAGCGATATTAGAGATGATATAATCTGTTGGGCTTGTCATCAGACCGGGCATATGCAGCGAGAGTGCCCAAAAAGGGATATAAGCTATTATCACTCAACAGCAATAAAATCAAATGCAGCGACAGAAAAGTTGAATCAAAGCCTAATTTATCAGACAGTATATGTGAACAATAGCTCCCTTCAGGCTATTGTGGATACAGGATCAGAGGTAACAATGATAGACGACGATTTACGTAAAAGCTTAGGCCTCGGGCTAGAGGAGAATAAAGAATCAAACATTTATGCTATAAATGGGGACAGAGTCAAAGTAGAAGGTTATGTAAGCATTTATGTTACAATAACATTGAGTTCTATTGAAAAGTGTCTGCTAGTGAGAGCTGTATCGATAAAAAACTTTTCATATGAATTGTTATTAGGCATAAATTTTACACAAAGCGCTGACATTCTTATTGATTGCAAAAAACATTCACTGGATTTTGCTGATAGGCCTGCGAACTATCTCATGACTGAAGTAATGCCCATAAATTACAATATTCATATTACAAAAGATACAATATTAGACCCACTGGAAGCTAAGAAAGTAATGGTCAGAACAAATTCTAGCATTAAAGGCTTTGCGTTATATGATGTAATGTTGAACAAAAGAATTTACACAGAAAGTCTAGCGTCGGATTATATGAATACTTTATTCGTGAATGGAGAGGCCTCCATTGAAGTGTGTAATCCTGACCTGACACCCAAATTTATTAGCGCTGGAACTATCATTGGGAAGTGTGAATTCATGTGTTATGCAACCAGTGAAACGGAAAAGTTATTTGCTGACCATTCTTATGAAAGATGTGAATATGAGTCGATACCAGAACAAAGCACTGACCCAACAGATGTGAGCATTTCCTTGAGGCAAACAATGCGCGCGACTCCAGACATTTGCGAAAAGTTGCATAATACCTATTCAATTGATAGTGATTTACGCGTCCATTGCAACAATTCGGACACAAGGGCAGCTGTGTGTCCAACCCTTGAATTGTGTCCTGGATCCCCTTATGAACGAAATTTAACAGAAAATGAGACAATATTCTCCAATACCTCTATTCAAAAATATGAAAACAACAGTCAAAGAATTGTTGGTTATGAGCCCTCAATGACTGAAAGGGACAATGAATCAGTAAAAAACACATATGGCGAAACTATTGAAACGGGTAGCATACCCCTGAAGGAAGGTTGTAGTAAACAAGTCACTGAGCATACTATACAACCGCTGAGAACATTAGGCAAAATCCCGTACAATATGCCAATCATACACACAACAGGGTTTATAAGCTCAGCATTAATTGTTATCGTAACCATTACTGCGGCAGCGATGATTGAAATATTAACCTTTATTTTATTTCAATCAAACGTTAGTACAGTCATTAAAGTTAAACAACAAAGCAGTCTAGCAGATGTTGCGCCAAATAGAAATGATATTAATCTGTTTCAAAAGAGAACCGAAGACTTGATATACAAAGTCAGAGATTTAATCAGAAAACACAATCTTCAAAATCTATTACACAATTTTATGGTAATGATTTCAAATTTAGGCTCCAGATTAACTGGCACTCGTGTCAAAATTAAAGCTATAGTAAACACTTATATAATGCATGGAGATATCCTAACACTTTCCCTTAAATCAATTGAATTAAACCCACAACATTGTTATCGAGCTCTATCTGACAAGTAAACTGAAACCGGAATTTATTCCAATTAAACGATTAACAAGTATGGAAAACTCTAAGGGAATAATTAACAACCATACAAACCAAAGAAAAAAGGTGGCACTCTATTTACTACCACCCTATACCACTTATATGCAGAATAACTTAACATAATACCTTATGTATTACCTAATTAA
>CAJPVJ010003502.1:0-10915 GCA_905397405.1 Oppiella nova
AAAATTAAGGACCTCTACCACGACCTGCATTACACTATTATTATGCAAATAAAAATATTTATGAAACCTAAAATAAAATAAATACAATAATTTATAATTGAATTATATAATATAAATATATATTTTTTGCATTATATGTATTGATAACCCTATTTAAGTTGAAAAGTATATACGATGTTAATGTAAAGTATTGACTAAAAATGTGTGCACATGGCGGGGGGTATCGAAACCAACAAATAAAATATTGTTAACCACAATATAACACTTTATTATTTTAGTATATTTTATGAATAATTTGTCAGATATTTCCACGAATTACTGATGAATTACGAAATGAATTTATATTTTGTTTATTATTGAATAATAAATTGGTATGTAATCTAAACGTTAATAAATCGGTGAAATATAAAGCAATAATATAAAGGTAATATAAAGCATAATTTAACACATCTACTATATATGGACGACTTAAAACTATACGAATCCGATTTAAAGCACTAATTAAAACAACTGAGAGATTCTCTACTGACTTAAATATGGAGTTCGGATTAGATAAGTGTGCCATAATGAAATTGAAAAGAGGAGTCTATTCAGAAAGAACTGAATATAAAACCCAAAATGGATATATAAAGGCACTAGAAAATGGAGAAATATACAAGTACTTAGGAATTAAACAAATGCATAAATAAAAAATAACATGTTAAAAATGAAATAAAGAAAACGTTAAATCAAAGAGTCATCAAAATACTAAAATCACAACTAAACTCAAACAATAAATTCAAAGCTATAAATACGTGGGCAATACCTGTACTGACATACTCGTTAGGAATAATAAAATGGAGTAAAACAGAACTTGAAACCATCGAAAGACATATGAGGCGGCAACTTACAAAGTGCTGACCATTGCCTTCGAGAGACCCGATGGAGGAGTTGTTGTCATTGTTTTGAATCCAAGTAACGATGAAATTGATTTCACTATCAATGAGTCGGCAAACCATTTAACGCATGTTATTAAGGCCCACGCCATACAAACCTATATCTATTATTAATTGCATTTCGCATTTATTACTCACTTAATACTAATATAAGCTTGTAATAAAATTAACTAAAATTATATAAGAATCTTCAAAAAGTTCTGGGTTGACAAAATGTTTAATAGCTCGGTTGTTACTTGTAGCTAAAATCTGTACTCTGGCACACTTAAAGTTCATTATGAGGTAGCCATGATAAACCAAGAATATTCTGTATTACACCCGGAATATTCTGTTATATTGGATGGTATGCTAGACCCATAGTCAGCTCAAAGATTACTTATGTTACAATGATATGGAGTAAGTGTATGGTAGAGGGGATACAAAACCAAGAATATTCTGTATTACACCCGGAATATTCTGTTATATTGGATGGTATGCTGGACCCATAGTCAGCGCAAAGATTACTTATGTTACAATGATATGGAGTAAGTGTATGGTAGAGGGGATACTATATTTAAATAATATCAAAAAATAATTATAAATATATCACATGACTGCTTACAGTTGAACTTTGATCTTGGTCAATTTTGCCATAGAGGGTCATGTATTTGGTAAATAAAATAACATATTTGAAAATGTTTTATGCCAATCATATGCGCTAATGAATTCTAATAAGGATAGAACAAAAAAATTTTAGAAAATGTTAACTTTTAGGCGTTTTATTAAGAGTTTTATAAATTTATAATACTATATTTCAATAATATCAAAAAATAATTAAAAATATATTGCATGTCTGCTTACAGTTTAACTTTGAAAATGGTCAATTCCGCCATAGACACCCATATGTTTGGAAAATAATATAAAATATTTCAGAATGTTTTATGCCTATCTTAAGCGCAATTAAATTCTAATATGTAAAGAACAAAAAATTTCTTTAAAAAATTAACTTTTAGGGGTTTATTAAGAGTTTTAAAAATACAAAAACACCCATAAAAAGAGTGAATAATGCACTTTTTGGATTTATAAAATAATTTATAAAACCTGTAAATCTTAATATAAAAAAATAATTTTTTGTCAATAAAATGAGGATGTCAGTGATTGTTGAACGTGATTTCAACAAGCTAATTTATAAAATACGCAAAATTTAGTCAATTCAGAATGTCAACATGCTAACTATTGATGATAATTATAATTCCTCAATATATCAGTACATATACAAAGGTCCAAATATTAAGGACTCGGATTAAATTTATAATTGCAATTTCCATTATTTCGTACCTTATATCGAATATAAATTTATAATAATTCACATTGAGCAAATAAAATTAATTAATAAATTATTAATAATAAGATATTAATAATATATAACCGTTTAGTGTAACACATTCTAATATATAATACTTATACACTACCTTATATTAGTGGTTATACAGTATTTAGTACACTTGAGCTGGGGACAATCATAGTAACGTTAGCTTTTTTATATTTATTATATCTAATTATTAATTTTACCCAAAAGTCAATTATTCATAAAATATACATAGGTTTAAGCTAAACGAGTAGTACTATGACTTATCAGGTTCAAATATTACTGGATTTTAAAGTATTAATAAAAATATCTAACGTTACTATGATNGGTTTAAGCTAAACGAGTAGTACTATGACTTATCAGGTTCAAATATTACTGGATTTTAAAGTATTAATAAAAATATCTAACGTTACTATGATTGTCCACAGCTCACTTAATGTCTGACTTGGTTGAAAGTTTTTGATCAATTTGAAACCTGTTTAAAATAATTTCGGCAAAATGTTAATCTTACGAGTTTATAAAGCTCTATTTAATGATTTAATCAGATTTTTGATTTATAAATTTCAAACGTATCGCACCTCCCAGCCCCTCAATTAGGAAGTTACCCGAGAAATCCCGAGAGAGCTTATCAATCATTTTTCATGTTCTTTCCAACGATATGCTAATTGTCTCAACGACTTATACTTTTTGGTGTATAGATAACCTACATGTGCTCCAAACTAGAACTCCCTTTGGGACAGTTCTATTGTTTTCAATTAGTGGCCCAACACGCTATCGGCGCCCGTATTCTCCTATAATCAAATCAAATCAAATCAAATCAAATCTGGAATCTCTATCAACAAAAGCTGGTTTTCATAGAAATCCATAATAAAATATAATATATTTAAAAATAATTAAAATAACAAATACTATAATAAAATTGTAAAATCATATGAATATCAGTTAATTAAGAGAGAAATCTTTAAATCTAGTCTTAAATCTCCTTATCGTGTCTTCGGACCTAATATCAAGAGGAAGATTGTTCCACAGTTTAACTCCTTTCGAGAAAATAGTATTTAATAAAAAGTTTTTCTTTATCTGCGGTTCTTTGACATGAAGTTTGTCTCTTCCTGTCCTCTGACTCGTCCTATTAGTGCTGATTTCAAAGAGATCTCGAAGGGAATGCCTTCGTACCGGTCGACGACTGTCTACTCAAACGACAAGTGTTTAGTGACTTTCAATGCCTTTCACGACATCCAAGACATTGACGACAACTTCAGTCTTATTGAACAAAACTGACGATTAGTTTGTGTTGTCTTTCGTAATACTATTCACTCTTTTGACGACTATTTTCGTAATTTTTAAAAAATTATAAATACTCTTAATATATAAGAAATGCATTAATTATTAAAATATTATCTCATTATATGTTTATATTCTGTATGTTTTCTCTAATCTTTTAGATATTAATAATTTTTCTCATAAATATTCAATTAATTATTACACAAAGTTTTGGGGTTTTATTTATATAACAGACAAATATGTTTTTAATTAAAAGTTTAATTTTTTTAATTTGACAAAATGCAAACAAAAGTTAAAATTGTATTGGGCATTTATTTAACGATAATAATATATTTTATTATAAAACTCATTAAATTAATATTGACACAAAATAGATAAGTGATGCGGAACATTTATAAATATGGTATAAATATGACATTTCGAGAACTTTACAATTATTTATATTAATATCTATATTTATACCATTTGTTTAAAGGTTCAGCATCACTAATTTATATTATATTATTCATCATTTGTGTTTGCGTAATTTTATAATTAAATTTATATTTATATTTTAAATAAAATAGAGTAGCTAAATAAAGTAATTGAATAATTAGCTTTTATAATATATTTTATAACTACTAATCACTAACAAAGTACAATATATTCAATAATTAATTTTAAACATTACTTATCATTATTATTATTATATTAATATATTATAAATTTCAAAATGAATGAAAATGATTATTCCCACCGACAGTCTAACACTAAGTTGTCAACACTTGTCATATATTTGTTGAATAAAATATTTGCTATTAAACTAGAGAACTGGTACGACCCTGGTCATGCCGTATCACTGTTGGAAAAGTGGTGTAAAAACACATTTTTCACGATTTGCGTCGATTTCGATGAATACGAGTCCGGATTCAAAAGCATTAGGCGTTTGGTCGTCATAATAATCATCAAAATTATATCATTTATATTTGCAATGAGATGTTTAATGCTTGTAATGATATCACCTAGTACCAATAGTACCAATAAGCTATGGCTGCAGAGGTTATTGTGTGACCCGACATATATGATGGGAAATTCACAACTCATTAGTTCGATAGGGTTTTTAGCCTTTACGTCTGCCATAAATATAAGCATGGTCATTTGTATCTACGAATATACCAACAAATTATTAATGCTTAATGTAATCAATGATATGAAACACAAACGATCCGTTTTACCCATTGGTTACAGAAATGCTCAGAAAGATAATCTAATATTCAATACTTATATGAATATATTTATCACTCCATTATTCTATTTATTTACAAGTTCTTGGTCATTGATTATGATAATACCGACAATTGTGGCCTACTTTGACAGTCATCATAATTACACCCTGATACCTATTATATTTTGGGCATTTATGTCAATTATAGCAATTATTCACTTATTCAACACATTATTTATTTTCAACTGTATTTCCATATTAATAGCCCTGTATATGAAGTACAGTTTCGATGAAATCAATATTCGCATAGAGTTTTGTGTCAAACATGGACTCAACGAGCGGCTAATGCGAACCATTGTTGAACACAACGCTATCACACGAACCACTCATACGTTGAATCAGTTTTTCTCGAAAATTGTTTTCATTGTATATTTCACGGCAATACCGAGCTATCTATTAATGACATATTCAGTGCAGAATAGAGAGTCAATTCCATTGTTTAAATTCTGGGCTATGTTTTCCTGTATTTTATATTTTTTGCTATTTTTTGTTGGGATATCATTGGTGGCAATGGTATCGAAAAGCGCTCACAAATGCTATCCATTGTTGTACTCAATACTAATGACTCGTTCACTGACTTATAGACAGATTAAGAATCGAGTCAATGATTAGCCGACTGTCGGGTCCTGTCATTGGTTTCTATTGTCTCGACTTATTTGCCGTCAATTCATATGAGTTTTCACAACTCATCCTCATCTCTGTCGCCAATTATCTCTTTATTGTCGGTTTATTTAATTAGTATGCAGTTGTATTATATGTAGATATTGTGTAAATATTAAAAAGTGCTAGTTCACTATAAAGTAAAATCTTATTTTTAACATATTCTTATTGATATTCACATTTATTTGCCATTATACTTTATATTGATTTTTCAATTACATTGAGTAGCAATAAAAACTATTTGTTAATGTACTTTTATATTTTGTAACTACTAAAATATATTACTAGTACAATATTATATGTTGAATAATTATCTTCTAATATTATTTATCAGTGCTTTTATCATACTATAAATCAAAAATCTGATTAAAGCATAATAATCCTCCGTGCGAAAATAGTGAATCGTGACTTGCTCCAGATCAGTTATTTCTTAAGTTATCTGAAAGTTTTAAAATTTTAATCTTTGGAGCTCTATTTGATGAATGAATCAAACTTTTGATTTATATTTTTTGTAAATTTCAAACCTACCGCACCTCCCATTCCCTCAATTCGGAAGTTACCCGAGAAATCCCGACAGAGCTCTTCATTCATTTTTCAAAGTTCTTTCCAACGATATGCTGATTATCTCTTTCTGCTGATATGCGACTTATACTTTTTGCTGTACAGATAACCTACCTGTGCTCTAAACTAGTACTCTCTTCGGGTGAATATGTAAGACTAAAAACCATAGTTGAGATTTAAATATAAATTTGATAAGTTCAATAGTTTAGCAATGACCTTTTATAATTAATTAAATATAAGTAAAAATAAATAAATTATATACACTCACTATATTTTAAATTATGTTAATTTTTAAAAATAAAAATATATATATATTTAATAAATTATAAATTATATGAAATGTATATAATTTATTTTGGGAAAAATATAAATTATTATTATTCTTAACAACCCTAACTATTATACACGTCCATTGATTTCTGCCATCTGTTTAGTTTTTTTAAACAGTTTATCCAATATTTTTATTTTTTAATTACTTTACAATTGTTGAACATAGTTATCTGAAAGTTTTAAAATTTTAATCTTTGGAGCTCTATTTGATGAATGAATCAAACTTTTGATTTATATTTTTTGTAAATTTCAAACCTACCGCACCTCCCATTCCCTCAATTCGGAAGTTACCTGAGAAATCCCGACAGAGCTCTTCATTCATTTTTCAAGTTCTTTCCAACGATGTGCTGATTATCTCTCTACGACTTATACTTTTTGCTGTACAGATAACCTACCTGTGCTCTAAACTAGTACTCTCTTTGGGTGAATATGTAAGACTAAAAACCATAGTTGAGATTTAAATATAAATTGGATAAGTTCAATAGTTTAGCAATGACCTTTTATAATTAATTAAATATAAGTAAAAATAAATAAATTATATACACTCACTATATTTTAAATTATGTTTATTTTTAATAATAAAAAAATATATATATATTTAATAAATTATAAATTATAAATTATATGAAATGTATATAATTTATTTTGGGAAAAATATAAATTATTATAATTCTTAACAACCCTAACCATTATACACGTCCATTGATTTCTGCCATCTGTTTATAGTTTTTTAAAACAGTTTATCCAATATTTTTATTTTTTAATTACTTTACAGTTGTTGTTGTAACTTTTGACCCGTTAACATCTGATCTGGTGTTTGAAACTTAATCGTCGAGAGGTTATAATTTTAGTACTTTAAAGAATAATTAATTAATAACTTTATTTTATTTTATCCTAAGCCTTAATTAATCATGTGCAAAGTTCCGAAAATACCTCGATTAGTTCTCTTAAAAACCTGGGTCAAAAAATTAAGGACCTCTACCACGACCTGCATTCAACTATTATTATGCAAATAAAAATATTTATGAAACCTAAAATAAAATAAATACAATCATTTATAATTGAATTATATAATATAAATATATATTTTTGCATTATATGTATTGATAACCCTATTTAAGTTGAATTTTTACCGACAGTCTTACACCAAACTGTCGGCACTTGTCATTCATTTGAAAAATAAAATATATGGCATAATACTAGAGAACTTGTACGACCCTGGTCATGTCATATCACTGTTGGAAAAGTGGTGTAAAAACACGTATTTCATGATTTGCGTCGATTTCGATGAATACGAGTCCGGATTCAAAAGCATTAAACGTTTAGTCGTCATAATTATCATCAAAATTATATCATTTATATTTGCAATCAGATGCTTACTGGGTGTAATAATAGCACCTAGTACCAATAAGCTTTGGCTTCAGAGGTTATTTTGACATATATGCTGGAAAATCGACAACTCGTTGGTTCGTTAGGGTTCTTAAACACAATAACTACAATTATGATAAGCGTGGTCCTTTGTATCTATGAATATACAAACCAATTATTAATTTTTAATGTAATCAATAATACGAAACACAACCGATCCGTTTTACCCATTGGTTACAGAAATGCTCAGAAAGTTAATCTAATATTCAATACTTATATGAATTTATTTATCATTCCATTATTTTTTTTAATTTACAAGTACTTGGTCATTAATTATAATAATACCGACACTTGTGGCCTACTTTGACAGTCATTATAATTACAGAGCGATATCTATTATATTTTGGGCATTTATTACAATTATATCAATTATTCACAATAATAGCAAAAATATAATATAGGGTTATTCATATACAGTTATCTAGTCTAAACAATACAGTTACATCAATTTAGTTTAGTATTGTATTTGAAAAGCATTTTATATATTAAACATTTCCAGTATTGGATTCGCTGTCAAAACACTAAAAGACAATTCAAATGTAAAAATAAATGAATTGAATGTTTAATAGAAAACCTCATGAAATGAATGCAAACCTGAAATGTATTTGAAATAATGATTCCGATAGCAATACCTTTGGTTGTATGCCATTAGGGATGATATCAGCGATATGTCTGTACATCATATGGCCGCCCAAGAGGTAGACCCGAGTGTCGGTGCGATGCTGTCGGACCAGTCGACGACTGTCTATCTAAACGACTAATGTTTTGTAACTTTCAATGCCTTTCACGACATCCAAGATGTTGACGAAATAAAATAATTGCCATTTAATTATCATTTATAACGATATTTTATCTACTCATATAGTAAATATAGTAATCATAATACTCTTCATATAATATTACATATTATATTACACGTATGATTGAGTCATATAGTAAATATAGTATAATAAAGTATTATCATAAAAACGTGTTTTTATTATAAGTATAATTTTTAGTGGTATGAGAACTATACTAAAAATGTCATAAATTATAAAATTATACTAAGTGTAACTAAACGGTAATATGACATATAAATAAAAGATAATGTATCTCGTAGATATATTTCAGTCAGCTATTACATGAAAATATAACCTATTGATGATTTTATGATGTGCAGTATTATCTGTTGAATAATTAACGTAAATTATTGGTTATCATTATTATTATTATATTAATATTTTATAAACTTCGGTGCCGTCCGACCGGTCGACGACTGTCTACTCAAACGATAAGTGTTTTGTGACTTTCAATGCTTATCACGACATCCAAGATGTGACGAAATAAAATAATTGCCATTTAATTATCATTTATAACGTCTAAAATAGATCAGTATATCATATCATTAGTATTATGAGAAGTATATTACAAAATGATAAATTATCATTTTATTTTTATTCACATTGATTTTCCATTATATTTTATATTTTTAAACTCAGTCGATAATGTACTTTATATTTGATAACAATTTAATATTTTAATATGATTCACATTGATTTGCCATTATACTGTATATTTATTTTCTATTACATAGAGCATCTATATAAAGTCAGTCGATAATGTACTTTTATATTGGATAACTACTAAAATACTACTAGTACAGTATTATCTGTTGAATAATTAACGTAAAATATTCGTTATCATTATTATTATTATATTAATATTTTATAACTTCGGTGCCGTCCGACCGGTCAACGATTGTCTACTCAAACGATAAGTGTTTTGTGACTTTCAATGCTTATCACGACATCCAAGACATTGACGAAATAAAATAATTGCCATTTAATTATCATTTATAACGTATAAAATAGATCAGTATATAATATCATTAGTATTATGAGAAGTATATTACAAAATGATAAATTATCATTTTATTTTTATTCACATTGATTTTCCATTATATTTTATATTTTTAAACTCAGTCGATAATGTACTTTATATTTGATAACTACTAAAATACTACTAGTAGTCATAATAGACAACTTATTAATTGCATTTTATAATAAATCGTAAAGATAATATTATAATTATAAAACTTTTGAAATTTTACTTACGTTTGCTGATAAACGTGGCTTTCAGATTATGATTTGATAGTACACTTGTCATGTATTTGTGGAATAAAATATTTACTATTAAACGAGAGAACTGGTACGACCCTCGTCATGCCGTATCACTATTGGAAAAGTGGTGTAAAAACACATATTTCACGATTTGCGTCGATTTCGATGAATACGAGTCCGGATTCAAAAGCATTAGGCGTTTGTTCGTCACAATTATCATCAAAATAATATTATTAATATCGGCAATCAGATGGTTAATGCTTGTAATTATATCACCTAGTACCAATAGTACCAATAAGCTCTGGTTACAGAGGTTATTGTGTGACCCGACATATATGTTGGGAAATTCACAACTGCTTGGTTCGTTAGGGTTTTTGGCCACAATTGGTACATTGATGATAAGCATGGTTATCTGTGTCTATGAATATACAAATAAATCATTAATTTTGAATGTAATCAATGATATTAAACACAAACGATCCGTTTTACCCATTGGTTACAGAAATGCTCAGAAAACTAACCTAATATTTAATACTTGTATGAATTTATTGATCACTCCATTATTCTATACAAATCTAAGTATTTTATCATTCATTGTAATAAAACCAACAATTCTGACTTACTTTGACAGTCATTATAATTACAGAGCGATATCTATTATATTTTGGGCATTTATTACAATTATATCAATTATTCACTTATATAGCATATTATGTATCGGGAGCTGTATTATCATCGTAATCGCAATGAATTTGAAGTACAGTTTCGATGCAATCAACAGTCAAATAAAGTTTTGCGCGAACCATGAACTCAACAGACGGTTAATGCGAGCCATTGTTAAACACAACGCTATCACACGAACCACTCATACGTTGAATCGGCTTTTCTCTAAAATTGTTTTCATTGTATATTTCACGACAATACCTGACTGTCTATTAATTATATATACAGTACAGAATCGAGAGTCAAATCCATTGTCTAGATTATGGGCACTGATTGGCTCTATTTT
>CAJPVJ010003503.1:0-10914 GCA_905397405.1 Oppiella nova
GATCCATCACCTTTTGGAAGATTTCCGACAATTTCTTGGAGCAGGCAAACTGGGCGATCGTATGGCTAAATGCCCGCCCAAAATAGGTGTACCCCAAGTCCTTTTTGTATAATGCTTCGGTACCTTGGTGAAAATATTAATATAATCAGTATGTAATAAATTAGTAATTTCTGCATATATAATTAAACTACATACCTTTAGCGGTCGAGTAGATTATGAACATGCGCTTATAATCGTTAACTTTAGCTTTATCACGTAGGTGAATGCTGAATGGGAGTAAGCTGTATTTTTCTAAAAATTTAATTTAAAAATATAAATACACTTATTACATAAATTATGATAAACTAGTTTCAAAGTTAGTGCTATGCCTTATTGAAATATACAGCCGTATAAAAGCAGAGTTCATGTATTATGTTGTATATTTCAAAGCAAGTTAATAAACAAATGAATGAATTACTTAACATATGAACGTTTGGTTGCATAAAGGACCGATCTGGCAATAGTATAGTGAATTGTATTCAATAGTTATAGTGATTTGAATTTTGTTACAGTTTAATTTTCCACAATAAATTTTGTTCGTAATTAATAAGTTTAAAATATATTAAATTCTTTTACTTAATAATAACTGAAAGAATAATTAGTTAAAATTTTTAACTATAATTAGTTAAATGAAGACAGTTATTTCATTAAATTATTAACTATAACTAGTTTAATAGAACCAATATAATATAAACAACAATAAATTGATTTAAATAAATGATCTAATTTTACTTAAGTTTTTAAATATTCGGAGAAAATTTAAAATCAATAAATATTTATTTAAATATAGTAAATAGATGTTTTAAACTATTATTTAACTAAGTTTTATAATTTATAAAAATTTGTAAATAATTAAAAGTCTATAAATAATAACAAAATTCAATAGTTAATGAATTATTCATAATTAAAACTATAATGTATTTTTTAATGAAACCATATTATGATAACATTTAGCCCAATATGCATTGATATTCTATTCTAATTTAGATCCGCCCCTTTTGCGCGAAACGGATCATATATAAAAATTTCAATAAATTATTAGTATTTATAACGATATTAATATATAATAAATATTAAATTTTATAATAATTAATATAATATATATATATTATATACTTTTATTAAGAATTATCAGAAATATTTAATAAATGTACTAGCTCACCGACTCGACAGCAGTTAAACACAAAAATCTTTGGCTTATTTTGTAGCTCAAAACAATTACGCTCGGAAAACTTATCCAGAATACAATTAATTGACAGCTCATTTTTACTGAATACACTATCACCACCGTAGCCACAAATTTTATCTTGGTAACCATGGCCAATGAACATCATGAAAAATGCATCACCATCGTGTGTATCATTAGCTAGGTCATCCAACACCTTATCAATTTCTATACTGGATTTAAGCGCACAAATTGGTTGAACATCGAAATGCAACTTGGTCAAAATAAACTCAAATCGCTTAGCCTCATTCATTAGCTCCGGTATGTTGACAATTATCAATGCCTTTCCCCTCGGATTAGAGTCCATTTTGAATGTATGAGTGGTGTCCGACCTTTTTGAGATTGAGCCTGCCACGCTCAATTCAATATCGTTAACATACTCCATTAGGGCTTCGGACTTGTTGAATTCACGTAGTTTATCAGCGGCTATTTTTTGCCCTGATTGATCTAGTATATCGGCCAGTTTGTCGCAATTATCTCGCTCATATGCGAATACAGAAAATATTCGCACTTTCATCTCACCCTTGTTTGCAAGTTTCTAATTATATAAAATATAACAATTAATTAAACAAATTAAAATCATCAATCATAAATTAATCAGTTAGATAGGTGTTTTTATTTATTTTTATAATTAATCATTTTTACTGCAATAAAAAACATTATTATACAATATTATTAGATACATAGTTATTTATTTTAGCTAAACAATGAACTTAACAAAAAAAGATAACACTATTTTAAATAAACACAACTTATTATTTTATTTTATATTATACTTTAATAATTTAAAGTCTAAATAATATTTAAAAATCATAAACATACCGTTATGTCATCTAGCATAAAAGCAAATGGGTGGCTTTCTAATAAACCTATAAATTCATCAGTTAAATCAACATGTTCAATAAAATTGCTAAATTGTAAATTATAAGCTTTTTGTGGATTTTCTTGCTCCATAATTTAGCTAAGTATAATAATATGATATAAAATATACTAATGTTACAGTATGTAATAATTTAACCTCTTAAACATGTTAACAGTATAAAGTATTTACACCATATACGGCTATAATAATTATTTATTGTAATAAATAGTGCACTATTAAATGATAAAGGTAAGCAATTATGATGATAAGATGAATTATAGAAATTATATCATAGGGATTATCAGCAATCACAATAAAATTATTTTATATATTTTATTAGTGATTCATAAAAATATATACATTCCAATTAAATGCCAAATGTGTTAATTATTAGTAATTCATTAATATTTAATATACAACAAATAGGGCTATAATAAAAATTACATGTTAAATTATACAAACAAATTCGTAGCTAAAACTTTAGTTACATTTAATAATTATTATAACACAAACAGCATTAAAAAATAATACAAATACCCTACTCGTAATAATTAATCAGATATATAAAGTTTTTCAATAAGATACTCATAGTAATTAAATTCATGAGAACTTAATTGCGATATAAATCTGTTTGTAATTTTGTGGCAAATATATTGTTTCATAGATTTCATGCAATTATCGTGAAATATATCATTGAATTCATTGATTATATCAGTTATAGTCCGTTCGTTGTCATCATTACTATCATCTCTCATAGCGTTAACAAAATCCTCCAAATCGTTGATATTTATGCCATAAATACGTAAACATTGTTTACTATTGACAAAAATTATGAGTAATCATTTTAAATAAAACAGTTAAATTATTATTTTAATTTAACAAGGTCACATACTAAATATAAAGTATTTATTATAAAATACAATTATATAAACTAGGATTTTCTAATATATATTTATACATTTAATTTTATTAGTCTATTTAAAATATTTAAAAATTTAAATACTCTAAATACTTTTAAAATATATAATAATAATAATAATATTTTAATTAAACATGGTACTCACTTTCTAAAAACTATACCAAATAGCTCGTAGGCTATGTCCCCGATAAACTTAATAGCTTGAGTAGTAAGTGGTATATCATATAAATTCATGAGAACTTAATTGCGATATAAATCTGTTTGTAATTTTGTGGCAAATATATTGTTTCATAGATTTCATGCAATTATCGTGAAATATATCATTGAATTCATTGATTATATCAGTTATAGTGCGCTCGTTGTCATCATTACTATCATCTCTCATAGCGTTAACAAAATCCTCCAAATCGTTGATATTTATGCCATAAATACGTAAACATTGTTTACTATTGACAAAAATTATGAGTAATCATTTTAGATAAAACAGTTAAATTATTATTTTAATTTAACAAGGTCACATACTAAATATAAAGTATTTATTATAAAATACAATTATATAAACTAGGATTTTTTAATATATATTTATACATTTAATTTTATTAGTCTATTTAAAATATTTAAAAATTTAAATACTCTAAATACTTTTAAAATATCAAAATTATGCTAATTTAAAAAATAATTTAAATTTAACTAACATTGATTAAAGGTAATTAAATATAGTGCTAATTTATTTAAAAATATATAATAATAATAATAATATTTTAATTAAACATGGTACTCACTTTCTAAAAACTATACCAAATAGCTCGTAGGCTATGTCCCCGATAAACTTAATAGCTTGAGTAGTAAGTGGTATATCATTATCATCATCATCAATCAATNAAAATATATAATAATAATAATAATATTTTAATTAAACATGGTACTCACTTTCTAAAAACTATACCAAATAGCTCGTAGGCTATGTCCCCGATAAACTTAATAGCTTGAGTAGTAAGTGGTATATCATTATCATCATCATCAATCAATGGACCAAGGTGATATACCGATTGCTCAATTAAAGTCTCAATATCATACAACATTAAATACCTACCGATCCTCAACTTATGGGCAGTTAACACATGTCTGAGTAGGAGTTCCTCATCCAAGTCCTTGTCGTGTGTTTCGCGTAAATACCGAATAAATTCAAGTAATTCTTTCATAAATTCATACGATATGTAGAAATCGATTGAATTCGTGGCCAAAGAATTAAATTTTGAAAATATTTCCCGTTTTTCGTCGATAACGTCAACCAATGTTTTGACGCAGAATTCCGTGGCTATGAATAGCGAATTGTTTTCGATCCAAGAATTATAGTATTTTACAGAATATTCTGCACTCGAGTTAACACGAGTCCGGAGCTCATTGACATAGGCTTTCATTTCCGTAAATGTATCTTGGACAAAAAAATAATTAAAGTTATATTAAAACTTATCATAATTATTTTGAATAGTTTATATACTGTATGTACTAGAAAAATTAGCATCGTTGTCAAATTATTTAAGAATAATGTTTACTCACGAGGTATATCACATTTTAAAATTTTATAATTTTTATTTTCATCGACTTTAGCAATATATTCAGTTAAACCACTGTAAGTACCAAGCTCATCGGTTATATTAAACACCCATTCATTTACTGGAATACAACCTGTAAATTATAAATAAAATTTTAATAAATATTTGAATATTTATATAAACTAGCGTTACCTTGCTGGTTAAGAAAATTGCAAATTGGTTCGCATTTAATATATTTTTCAAATAAATATTGATTACTTGTATCCAGTACGCTATCAAACAATTTGACATTATCCTCAACAATATTTGGTTTAATCATAAATGTCTGTAATTGTGATAATATTGTCGCGCATTCGGGTCGTTGCCGCCAATCTGTTGAACCGTTTTTGCAATATTCANTCCAGTACGCTATCAAACAATTTGACATTATCCTCAACAATATTTGGTTTAATCATAAATGTCTGTAATTGTGATAATATTGTCGCGCATTCGGGTCGTTGCCGCCAATCTGTTGAACCGTTTTTGCAATATTCATTGACAGCCATTGACACCAAGAGTTTGTACACATTTTCTAATGCAATTTCAATTTCATTATTATCTAATCCAGGTGACATGCATCTATAAGTGAATTAAAAATATTTAATTAGACACTTTATAATTGAGTTATGTATTGGTTCCTCATCAAAATTATAAGCTAATTGGTATTTGTAACTTACATATTAATTATTATAAAAGGTACATTACAACTCTGCTTTCTAACGACTATTTTAATAAAAAATATTATTCTAATGTTATACTAAAGCAAAGTTTAAGTATACCTTTTAAGTAATAATATTTGTATATATACCATGTTTGACGCCCTATAGTGCGCCCCCACAGTATAGTGCGCTTTCATTCTCTACAAAAATACATGTTTCTTACTCAGATAGTGCGCACCCTACGTATAGTGCGCCCATATTATAACATAAATAACTTATATGCCCAGGTATAGATGAATGGAATTTGGGAGTCGTTGATTTGACCTACGTTGATTTGACCTACAATATATATAATGTCAAAATTGAATTTTAGCTTAGTGGTCACTCTATGATAGTATATCGGATTGAAATCGGGTTTTTTGCATTTTTACCCCAACACTCAACTCCCCATAGAAATACATTCACTCTAAGAGAAGTTAGGGGGTGTGTCAAAAATCTAAATTTTGTTAAAATTTAATAGCGACATTGTAGGTCAAATCAACGTAGGTCAAATCATAGACAACCATGGAATTTATATGACTAAAACAACTAATCATCTGAAATACCTAGACATAAGCTTAACACAAGGTGTAGTTAAGATAAGGTGCGTGCACAAAGTACGTACGCAAAATTTTGGTCAAAAATTGGTCCCATCCCCTTACACGCCCATCATACATAGGAATCTAACATGGTGACATACGCTTTGGCATGACCCCCTCCCCCTACCAGTGCCTATGTACTATGAGCACGCCGCCTAAGGAGATTAAACATTTTAAAATTTCATACAAAATTGATTTCATTTACTTGTTGTAGTGAACTAACATTAAAAATAATATAATATTATTAATGATAAGTGCCAACTGTATTTGTGCTATTAGTAATTGAATTAATTTAGTTTTTAAGATTTTGAAGACTGATTTTGTAATTGATTTTCATTTAATTTAAAATTTCTTAAAATTATATACTGTAATTTTCTCAGATATTGCGCACCCTGCGTATAGTGCGCCCTTCTACTTTTTCCCTAAAAATAACTTTTTTTCTCAGATAGTGCGCGCACTATAGGGTGTCAAACAGGGTAAATAAAATTTACACACTTTCCGGAAATTACATCCTTATAATTAAAACCAAAAATTTCTGCACCAATAAGCGCCAGACTATAGACATCTGCCAAGTGGTCGTAATCAGTGCCCATGGCCTCCGGTGCCTGATATCGGGGGTCTCCCACGTCGTCCGACATAACGTACGCACCAATACTCAGCGCCTCTTTAGCCAAACCAAAGTCGCATAACTTTAGGCGCGTTTTGCTGTAATATAACGGCTCCTCCAGCGCTATCAACACGTTATCCGGTTTTAAGTCTCTATGAATGATACGCTTTTCGTGCATATATTGCACACATTCTGTGAGTTCACGAAATATCTCCAGAGATATATAAACCTCAAAACTAGTCATCCGATTAGGCGGTTTTGTAGAGAAAAGTTTTCGCTTTAATTGTAATAAGTTTTTCAATGAATCCAAACACAACTCCATTTGTATGTATAGACTATCGCTTTCTATCCACGAGTTGTAGTACTTGATGGCAAATACGGAGCGAACTTTTATCATGTTTTTGGTTTCCAATAAAAGGTTTTGTTTGTCATTCTCCTCAGTAATACCTTGATAATATACAACAAATTTTTTATTTTAATTATATGAACTAGATAATATGACTATATCATTCTATGACAGGGGTTATTAGTTTTAAATAAAAATTGATTACGGGGCTATTCTCCATAAGTTTATATGAATGTATAACTGATATTAATAATAAGTTTAGTTCATATTTTATACATTGTTATTTATTATTCATTCAAAAGTAATTTTTCAAATTATAATACTGTTGCTTGAGCATAATAGTATTTAAATTATAAATGTAAATGAACTCGTACAATCTACATACCACTTAAATCACAAATCTTGACAGCATACAGCTCCATTTTATGAACATCTCTAACTAATTTAACAGTTCCAAAACCACCTTTACCAAGATCATTTAATACTTCAAACGTATGATCAAAGTGTTTACAACCATGATCACTTTCCATATCTAAATATTCATAATAAAAATTATTTTAAAAATTAATTTAACAACTATTTTCACCATAATATGTACTATCAGGCTCCATTGATTCAGTTTGATTATCACTAGTTATTTCAACAGTAGATACAGTCATTTGCAAATTTTTTGCATAAAAATCATCAAGATCATCAAACGTGGTTAACTGTAAAATTTCATTTGCGTCTAAAATTTGATACATATTTCCGGCACATATTCCCGTAATTATAGATAAATCCCTTTGATATGTGAATATTTGTCTCATTTCACTGAACAGTAAATTAATTACAGTTTTCACGCAATTCTTGTCAAAATCGTATGAACACAGCGTGCCATCAGTTTTATGCAAATATAATGTATTTTTAAATTTAAACACATTTTCTACACAAATCACGTTTTCTAATAGTTTAGGTGAATATATCTTGACGTCATTTATGAGACCCCACACAAACACCTCCCCGTCCGGTGTGACCGCACACGTTATTAATTCATAGCAAATAATTTTTAAAATTTTATATCCTATGGGAAACTCAATGCTAATTGATGTGGATATTGTATACCCACACCCTATTTGCCCGCATTTGTTACTGCCCCAGCCATACACCTGTCCATTAGTGGTTAACACAAGTGTATGATTTTCACCGCAACATATTTGTTGAAAAATCATCTCGATGGATTCATTTATAGTAATTAAACGTGGTTTACAATATATTGCGTCACTCCTATCACCTTGCTCTAATTCTCCCCATTTGTTGCCAGCCAACCAGAATAATCTATAAATAAAATATGTATAATATATGTAAAATAATTTATCATATACTGAGTATATTATACTCTATATAATTTTTCATATACTGTATTACCTTTATAGAAAATATAATTTGATTTAATTTATAATATATTATATTATTTATAAAATTATGTATTAGTATTAGCCCTGGTCCGATACAACTAAATAAACATTTAACACAAACTTCAGTATGACTGTACTGGTCAAATAAAGTATTATGTATTAAAATATTTAAGCTAAATAAAACCCAACCTAACCTACCACATTTTAAAAATAATAAAATATCAATTTACTTTTTACGATCCCTATCCAATGTTACCACAAAATCTAATCCATTGAAAAAATGACGTATATTTTGATGGCACAACTCCGGTATTAGTACCGGTGCTTCAATGGGTTCGTTGTGTCCCAACCCGAGCTGAGCCCACCTATTGCTGCCCAACGCGTACACCGAGTCGTCGGACGTCACAAATAGTATGTTATTTCCGCGGATGTCATCGAAAATGTAAAATAATTTTATTTCTCGCCTCAAATAATTGTCAATTTTACGGCAAATATTGTATTTATGAAGTAGCAAGCTCATTGTTATTCACATAAATTAATGATAATATATATGAATCAAAATATCAAATAGTGGCTTATTTCTTATTTCTTACTACTAATTTATATTGAAAATTATATGTTAAATGTGAAAACCAATGCATTACTCAGTTTCAGAAATAGGCCTCTATTTGATATTTTGATTCATATAGATTTTTATGAGCTAGTTAGTTAAATTATTATACTAGACAAATAATTGTAACAGCACAATTTAATATTTACAGGACATGTTATAAGGTATTTAATACCTCTATGAATAATGTAATTTGCTAACATTATTATTAAATGTTGTTTACGTTTTATTTTTAATATTAAATGTCTATGGTGATATTTGATAAGATTGTTGCTACGCTAATTTCTGATTTATAAATTATAAATATTATGATAAAATTATATAAACTATTATATATGCAACTTGAGATTATGTATCAAAGTCATTTTTGTGGACACTTTATTGAAATAGCATAAAATTATATTAGATAGGTCTAGCATTTATTAATATTATTAGTTTGGTTGCTAATATCTAGATCAGCCAGTTCCATGTATTACAAATTATTACAAATAGTAATAACTATAGGCTATAAGTTATAGCATTACTAAATGCCAATGCTACCTAATTTTGAAATTTTGAATTCTAAATATTTAGCCCTCATTTGGTTTACAGGAGGCTCTACAATATGCTATTTATTATATGCATCATTGTTTACAGATAACAATGTTTTGATTAGATTAATTACATTTTTATTTTTAATTATTTATTTAATGTTATTATTACTATTAATTCAAATCTCATCGCAAATATATAACGAAACAAATAATACATATATTGCATTGAATTCATACATAACTCATACAAAACTAATACCAATTAAAAGCAAACTTAAGGTATGAATCTCTCTCTCTCTCTCTCTCTCTCTCTCTCTTTCACACAATATTCATTCATATAGTTATCAAATATAATGAAAAGGATTGGCAAACATAGGGTTGGGTTTTATTGTTGGAAACTATTCATTATAAACAGATTCCGTGGATATGAGATATTTGTAAAACATTTATACTGTATTATAGTAAATATAAAACATTTTCTCAAATCATTTCAGATTATATCACTCATCTGTTTACTATTCCTCCGATTGTGTAAATAATCTTATATCTGAAATAATCTCATAATTTGTATAATATTTTTAAAATTTGTCAAAGATCATTTTAAATATTTTTTGTCAAGAACTATAAATTGTTTTATTTAATATATTCTAGTATACTTTAAATACAATAACTATTTTTATGATAAATCAATATTTTTACTGGCTAATAATAATATTATAAATTAAATACTTTATAAATATTGTCAAGAACTATAAATTGTTTTATTTAATATATTCTAGTATACTTTAAATACAATAACTATTTTTATGATAAATCAATATTTTTACTGGCTAATAATAATATTATAAATTAAATACTTTATAAATATTGCGCTTACGAAAATAATTTTAAGTTTAAAAACAGTTTAATAAATTATTATTTTTACACAAATAAATGTTGCTATACAATAATTGCATGCATTTATGGGACTTATATAATATAACTATTATGACAATATATTATTAATAACAACCCACAAAATACATTCATACAATACTAATAATACAATATTGTTATACCAGTTAAATTATATTTTTTACCTAAATATCTTAATACCGGGTTTTATTTAATTTTATTTACCTTGAACTCGTATTTTGTTATTCAAGTATATTTAGAGGTCATTTATTATTGTAATATTTAAATACATTTAGACGGTATTTTCATTTATCTACCTAAATACCATTTATGTAATTATACTGAAAAATATATAAAGAATTTTAAATATATACTGTAATAGTTTATTTGCATATATTGTTTTACTTATTGTAATTAATAAACTAATTACAAAAAATAATAAGTTAAATTACTAACGTATATTAGGTGTATTTATGTTATTTATTTATTAAAAAATCTACAAAAAGTTATTGAATAAAAATTTATCAGATAAATGGGTGGAAAGTACAGAATAAATAGGTTTTGTTTAATGTACAGTATATTTATGGAAATAA
>CAJPVJ010003504.1:0-10914 GCA_905397405.1 Oppiella nova
ATAGCTAATTTCAAACTAAATTGCATTTAGAACTTTGCATCATTTATTTATTAAAAACTAATAATCATTTAAGTATTGCTAAATAAATTATTAATCACAATAATTTTTAATTTAACGATAGCTAAACGAAATATTAAAATATTTATTGCAATGTAATATTCTAGAAAAAATATTCAAATATGCTAGATCATTAAATAATCTTTAAATAAATATCATAGCACATATATTCTTTTTATTGAGTATAATTTTAGATTTTGAACAAGTTCTTGAATAAAATAGTTATTTTGGCAATTTTATAATGGCTGACAATAATGGTAATAAAAGTTTCGTATGTAAAAAGTGGACAATTCTTGTGGTGAATCTAATTTTAATTTTGACTAAACTACTTGGGCTGATATATGCAATCATATTTGCGGTGAATTTGTTTTCTGGATTAAATGGATCACAATATTGTAATATCGTGAGCCCCAATAAACCTATCCAGGATACTTTTGTCAATTCACCTGATGGTCTAGTAAATGATACTTTAACTACTAATTTGGCTGACTTTGGCAACTCAATTGACTCTTTTGTAAAAACTATACAGGGATTTCCGGTATATAAAATTATATTAATGATTTTCCTATATTTTATATCTAATTTTGTAAGTTTTTTATATAATTATATTTTTAGTTGTTTCATATTTTAAATAACAATATTTTGATTTCAAACAAATAATATAATATATTTTTATCGATAACAGAATATGTTTGATATATTAAGTGGATCCGAAAGTGTAACACAAGAGTCTAATAATTCTACTGGATCAACTGAGTTGGGTTTAATGGGAAATGAATCGGGCAACATTAGTTTACCTGCTGTTAATAATTTTACTGGAATTGGTAACCAAACCATTGATTTCATTAATTTAACCAGTGTTATTCCANACTATTTTCAATTATTGGCGTAATTATTAACACCGCTTACGCTATTAACTTAAACTCGACTGATAAACCAATGCAACAAATCTTTGATAACAAGGTAATGCCGATATATGAAAAACAAAATAATTACTAATTTTCACAATATTATTAACTTGTTAATTTTTTCAATAACAGAATTTTATTCCTATAGCGATAGTGGCCTGTATTATAGTCGTAGCCTTACATGTGGTGGGTATGATAGGTGCTTACCTGGAGCATTACGGACTATCTATAAGTTACGCTGTTTTACTGACCCTGAGTACAATAATCTTGATTATCAGCTGCTTCAGAGATAAATTCAATATAATCTGGCTCGTATTTGCAGTGGCTTTCACATTACTGGCCTATTCATTTGCTGTAGATTGTCGTGTTCAAACTATAATGCACCCGGTATATGATGACATCACAAATAATGGCCAGGATGTTCCAAGGAAAGGCAGTAATTTTAATAATTATCATTCTAAAAAGGATCAAGATTACAATGGTGACCGTTTTATATGGAAGGCACAGACACAATTACCTGTTTAATATTATCAATACTGTAATTTGTTTGCCTTGAAGCTTTTCACATGTAAAATTAATAAATGTAGAAATACTGTACTGTATACTGTACTTGTTTACTCTAATATTGTGCCATGTAACGGTTATTAAACCAATAAAATGACTATGTATAAATTCTAAACTTAAAAGGATAGTCATATTATCAATTTTAAATACTGTAAACTTATATTGTTTGATAATTATTTAATTTAATAGTTTATGGTTTATTAGTTTATTAACAATGAACCAAGCTCATAATTTGAGTTGGAGTCGTTTTAATTGCATAAAATTGGCATTATTTACAAAATGTATCATTTCACTGATTATATCAATAATAATTATTATTGTTGCAATTTATGTATCAACAAGTAACAATTTTCAACATTTGGTAATTTATTTATAAATCTTTAATCGTGTCAATTATATTTTATTCACTTTAATGATTAAATATTCATTAAAATTATGTTTAAAATAAAATGCTAATATAATTTTAGGATGACTATAAGCCTACAATGAGAATAACTGGCACGGTAACTTTTGGTATAGAGTCTATTGGTTCTATGGCCATATATTCAGAGAATAACTTCTTAGCAGTAATTTATTTATTATTATTAACTCTGGAATCAATTACCTTGTTAATTTTATCCTTTATGAATTATGTTTATATTCTTGCTTTTATAATAAATACTATGATTTTGTATTTAACGTATTTGTATGCAAAGGAATGTCACAAACGTAATCGTGATAGAGACGATCTAGCTTATGTAATATTTACAAATGTCAATATTTAAATGTGAAATTATATTTAACATATTTTTGTATTATTTTATGTAAAATACATTATAAAATAAACAATGATAATTTGATTTATACTTTAACATAATAAATTTGTATAATTTAGTAATTTTAATAAATAATATAAATAATTACTTTTCAATAAAACTTAAATATTTTCTATTATTTTCTAAATTAAATAATTGTTAATTATTTTTTAATAATGATAGCTAATTTCAAACTAAATTGCATTTAGAACTTTGCATCATTTATTTATTAAAAACTAATAATCATTTAAGTATTGCTAAATAAATTATTAATCACAATAATTTTTAATTTAACGATAGCTAAACAAAATATTAAAATATTTATTGCAATGTAATATTCTAGAAAAAATATTCAAATATGCTAGATCATTAAATAATCTTTAAATAAATATCATAGCACATACATTCTTTTTATTGAGTATAATTTTAGATTTTGAACAAGTTCTTGAATAAAATAGTTATTTTGGCAATTTTATAATGGCTGATAATAATGGTAATAAAAGTTTCGCATGTAAAAAGTGGACAATTCTTGTGGTGAATCTAATTTTAATTTTGACTAAACTAATTGGGCTCATATATGCAATCATATTTGCGGTGAATTTGTTTTCTGGATTAAATGGATCGCAATATTGTAATATCGTTAGCCCCAATAAACCAATCCAGGATACTTTTGTCAATTCATCTGATGGTCTAGTAAATGATACTTTAACTACTAATTTGGATAACCTTGGCAACTCAATTGACTCTTTTGTAAAAACTATACAGAGTTTCCCGGTATATAAAATTATATTAATGATTTTCCTATATTTTATATCTAATTTTGTAAGTTTTTTATATAATTATATTTTTAGTTGTTTCATATTTTAAATAACAATATTTTGATTTCAAACAAATAATATAATATATTTTTATCGACAACAGAATATGTTTGATATATTAAGTGGATCCGAAAGTGTAACACAAGAGTCTAATAATTCTACTGGATCAACTGAGTTGGGTTTAATGGGAAATGAATCGGGCAACATTAGTTTACCTGCTGTTAATAATTTTACTGGAATTGGTAACCAAACCATTGATTTCATTAATTTAACCAGTGTTATTCCAGTAATTAACCGTGAAAATGATTCTTTAAAAGATTTAAATGAAACTGTTAACCTTACAAGTAAAATTGAAAATTCTTTATTAACAAACTTGTCACAAGTCAAAATGACCCTTGATGGTGGTACAACTTTCCACATCAATTCAAAACTTGATGCCAAGGTATTGTAAATTTATGTAATATTTGATTATTTTAATATTCTTACTTTAATCTTACTACTGTATTATAATGTTTTCTAAACTTGTATTTATTTTTATATTATTTTTAAAAATTACCCAGGGTGTAATAGCTACAATAGCAATAATTGGAATCATTATTATGGTTTTTGAGATAATTGGTTGTATTGCCATTTTCAATGAACACCACCGATTGTCCATGATATACGCTGAATATTGTGCCCTGGCTACTGCTGTTTCATTGGTTTACAGTTTTATCTATTCCTTAGCTGTTATTATGCTCATTGTATATTTGGTGATAGCGTACCTTGCTTATACATTTGCCGAGACGTGCTACAGACGCAATTTAGGCAGGATTTCTATGACTGCTACAGCCTTATTAAATAAAACTTAAACAGTATATTTTATAATGATAAATAATGTATTTCAGCTTGTAGAATTATATAAATTATACTATTAACCTTAATTAAAATATTCTTTTAATTTTATATTATAAATGCGTTCTAGTGATTTAATTTTAATTTTGTCTAAAATCATTAAAATGCTTAAATTTATTTTATGAAATATAAATCAATAAGTTATCTGTCTAAATTTTGTATACAAATTATAATAGAGTTATTGTTCATAAGAAACTGTCCTTCAAATGCACATTTATATCAAAAGATAAGAATTTAATTTATTAGGCATTTTAGTATTTACTAAATTAAAACTTTATATAAAAATAATTTCAAATGCTAGTAGCAATTTAACAAAGATGGATAGTAATAATAATAATAAGCATGGTTGTTACTTTCATAGTAGAAAGTGGTTACTTGTTACCCTGAGTTTTGTCTCAATGATTATAATGGTAGTAGTGATATATTTACTATTAAAAGGAATTGAAGTTGCTAACCATTCGGTAAATATTAATGATTATTTTTTAAATTTGTAATTTTAGTGATTATAGTTCTATTTATTTTTATTTTATAATTAGTTCATCTTAAAGATTTTGCACATTGGTGATTTATTAATTATCTTGATATTTATTTGCGGCATATTGATATTATTACATGGAATGGGCGCCGTGGGAGTTTGCCGAGAACAGTTTTGTATGATTTTGGCCTATGCAATCCTTTTGTCAATGAAAACTATAGTTATTGTGGTCATTTGTTTTTATTTTTATAAGCCAATTGATCTAGTTGTACTTGGTGTTAATGTCGTAATGACAATACTCTCGTATTCATTTGCTTATGCTTGTAAAAAGCATACAATTAATCAAACAATAATTGTAAACTTAGCTATGACAAGTAGACCTGCTAACGATAATAAACGTGATAATTTAAAAGCAACAAAGTCGTCCCCAGTGTAAATGGTTATATTAACATCAAGAAACACAAAGATTTATTATTCATTTTAATGTACTTATAAGTTTGCATTGTACTTACTATTTCATTAATAACAAACTAAAATATAAAATTATTGTTAAATTTAAATATTGTAGCAAATATTATTAAATTTAAATTAATTGAAAATACCTAATTATTTTGCATAAATGTCATTTTAATATAATGTTTTCCCACTATTTTACTGTTCAAGAGGCGATAGTCAGTTCAGACAACTACATGAAAATATTAGTAAATTGAATTAAAGAAAAGGGAAGTAAATCTTATGTTCACATCAAATATAGTCAAGTGTTTTAGTGTGTTAGTGAATGTGTGTGTGTGTGTGTGTGTGTGTGTGTGTGTGAGAGTCTTATTTTTACTTTAATATTATAAAATTAATTGTTATATTAAAATAATTAAAACTAATAAAATATTAAGTCTTTATTAATATATTTATTCACTTTTAATTAAAAAACTTTATTTTCTAATGGTTTGTTTTGTTGAACTATTTAATAATATAAAGTAATTTAGATTTGTAAAAATTTGAATCTGGAAATAGTTTTTGAATGGTATTCCGTACATTAATATGACAGTACGTTTGGAATACTAATAATAGCAGTTTTCCGTATAAACATGTTATTCATACCGTATAACTCAATGATATTCTGTAATTTAATTTAATTCAATACAAATATACACTTAATGTGAAAGATTTTATTTTACATAAAAGGAGTGTTAGATAAATGCCGTTTCGACTGATTCCGGGTTCGGGAGGGGACAGTCATGTAGTCATGTCAGACAAACCACTCAATATAATACTTGAGAAGTATAGTAAACATTGAGTTGAATAATGAAAAGGGAAATAAATCTTGTGTTGACTTAACGGATAGTCAAGTGTTGGAGAGAGAGGTTTGAAAAATTTAATAACATACCGGTGCTAATCGATAGTAACTTTATATTTAAAAATCATTTATTTTCTTTAAATCTCAGACTATTCAGTTAGTAATGTATTAAAAGAAATTTAATTTTACTTTATTTTTCATTAACTCCAAAAATACTATAAAATTATTTAAACATTGTAATATTATATCATAATAATTAAGTGTAATAATACAGTGTTACCTAATGTTTTGTTTTATTTTACACTTATTAAGTACTAGCCTAGGTACATATTTTATTTAAAGTTAATTAAATAATTTGTTTAAGAACATCAAATAATTTAAATTGACCTTTTAATATTATTATATATGATTTTATTTTAATTTCAATATAAACAATAAAAAGCACATTAGTTTTGATTTTTCAATTAATTAATAATATTTTAAAAAATTAATTTTGACAATAATAATATTGAGCATTATTTAATTCAAATGTATGTAATGTAAACAGTAAACTTTAATTGAACCTACCAAATATTGCCACATACCCGCCCTTCATAATTGTAAAATGAGCAATGTTTTATTACAATCAATTCTAATTATTAAATTATTAATTTAGCCATATGTTTAGGAATAGGTACTAATTTATGAATCAATTAAAACAATCAACAACAACAATAATAATGAATAATAATTATGATTTCTTTAAGCAAGGTATCTAAATAATTGTGAAAATTACTTTATTCCATTAATATACCCTGTTCATCGAATTTGAAAACACTCGGTAATGATTTATAGTGAATGAATTGTATTTTAAATGTATTACAATAATTAGATTAATAAATAAAAATTAAATTAAAATGATACTTAATTAAATTAAAATTGTTAATTAAAATAAATCCCTAATTATACACATAACTAGCAAATAATTGGGGGTTAGCCTACTGGGGCGGACTGGGCAATTGGTTTGGTACTATTAATACTTTTAATGACCGGCACAGGCACTTTATTATTATTAATATTACTATTATTAACACCGGGATTGCTAGCAACAGCCGGTTTAACAGTCTTGGGGGCTGGGGTTGAGCACACCTTTTGGGGCTCTCTGTAGACCACATCCCAGAGTCGGCGTATGTCTTGAGGGCTGTGCTTATGGCTAGTCATGAGCCGTCGGAAAGAGCACTCGTCTACGTTAGTGACGTGAGTGTTGCGAAACATGGCGTGATTTAGGCGCCGTATGCCCGCCCTCTCGGCTACGATGCCCGTCATATACACGTCCTCTAAATACATGGGCTTCTCTTTAATGGAGGTCTCGTATAGGGGTCGGGCGGCGTCGCCTGATATCATATACGCGGGTCCGGTGGCGAAAGTGGGGAATGTGGTGCCGTTGAACGCGCCGGTAGGCACGTACCACTTGTTGTTGGTGTTCCGGTGGGGCTTCCACTTCTTGGCTAACTTTCCTAAATTTGTAAGCAATTGTATGATTAAATTTGGGACACAATTAATTTATTATAATTTTCATGTTTTATAAAAATAATATTTTGAACTACTCGACAAAATAATTATGCCACTCAAATTACTATTTCATTAAGTTAAACCTGATTCATAAACATAATTAATAAAATTAAATTAAAAATCATTTAAGATTCCACTTTCAGAGTTACTACTGTAATAAACTTATAAAAGCAAGTACTGTACATCAGTGCAAGAAATACCAAAGGTTTGTGCGATTTTTCATAAAAAATTAAAACATGATAACTGAATACAAAATACACATAAGATATAGTGTTTTAAAATGTATTGAAAATACACACAACAAGTCGTATTTCTGGTACTGACATGTTAATTACTGTTTGAAATGAAAATTCTAACTTTGTTTGCGATAATTGAACTAGACTTCAATAATTCAAACTATTATATATATACAGTAATATTATTTATATTAAGTAAACATAATAACCCACCTATAATACATTTATTAAAGTTCCTTGTTTCGCTAAAATCGGTGATGTGTTGCATATTAACAAACATGTCGTCGTCCACTTTGAGGGCGTACTTCACTTTAGAGCACCTGTCGCTCAGCCACTTCATCATCGATATAGTCTTTAGGGTCAAATTGAAATAGTTATCCAGGTACTGGCCCTGCAGTATATCCCCATAACGACTGTCCTCCTCGAGCACCCGACGCTGTACCCGATGGTCGGCTGACGAGCCCAGCAAATACAGTACGTAAGCACCCCTTTCCACTGCGAACTTACCCCACGTGTCGCGTATGGCCGCCCGCGCCTCCCAGTGGTCTACGGCCGAGTTGACCAGCACTAGGAGGTCGAGGGAGGCGCCCATATCGTCGTCACAACCCAAGGGTTTGTCGATAAGCATGTGGTCAGTGGTGTTGAGGTCGTGGCCGTCGAACACGAGTTTGGGTTTGAATTTGATTTTCGATAACTTTTTCTCGTTTTCGTTGTTTTCCAGGCTATCCATCAGTTGTTGCTTTTCGTTACTAGTCATGTCGGCCGACCCCTTAGCACCGGTCACCTTAGCGACCCCTACAGGAACCGGTGGGTCCACATCAATGTCGTTATTAATGTCTTTACTATTAATGTTTTTCCCGTTATTTGTCTGTATATTGGGCTCGACTTTAGTCAAGCGCGCCGTCGGCTTTTCGGTCACCGGTAGCCCAAGTGTTGGCGCTTTAGTGGGCAGTATAAGGGGTTTGGTATCCCACTGGTCGCTGTTAGCTGTAAGCGATGGCACATTATCATTAGCACCGGCAGCTGCGGACTCAGGTATAAGTTGGTTCACCGGGACCTGAGGGCTACTGCTTGTGCTGCTAATACGGGCACTGATTCGCACCGGTATTACGCTGGATGATGGAGGTGGTGGTGGGGGCGATGGTGATGACGAGGGTATCACTGATATACTATTATCTTTAAGCACCGGTATGTCATTATTGGTATCACTATTTGAAACACTATTCACTACTGACTGAACGGGTTGTCTATAACTAGTCATTAGGTTGTCTAACAAATTATTGTACGTTTGGTTAGAGTTGTGTTCACTGGCTATGAGCCGCAGTTTGTGCTGATATTCAAGTAGTCTCTGTTGACTAATCATAAGCCGGGCACCGGGCGATTGGTTCAGACTTGATGAGTACCGGGTTATGGTGACCATAGTGGCCACGATACTGGTCAGCCCTAATAGGGTGATGAGCCGATGTCTGGCCATTCTTTGCATCCTTACCATATCCAACACTCCCTTTCCTTTATATTTCGTGTGTGATTATGTGTCACGTGAGTGGACTGGTAGGATATGGTATGGGAATGGTATGCATGGGATTGCGTGCGGAGTAATTAGGCAACAGATTGCGAGTGGAAATGGTTTATCACAAAATTCAATCACCGGGTGATGCGAATAGGATAGGCCGTCAAAATATGAGCCACATGTCTGTGTGTTTATATGTGGCACTGGTATGAGCGCTGGTAGTCATTAGGTTTATGAACTTTCACTTTTCGATAAGTCTGTGAATTCAGAAAAAATTAATATTAAAACTTAAAAATATAGTCTTTTTATAGCATTATATTAAACAAAATAATTTATTTTAGATATTATTAATAATTATTATGATTTTAATTTTAATTAATAATTAATCAAGATAATAATATTAGTTAGTAAATTGTTTATAATAATCACAATTTATAAAAAAAATATTTTATAAGTACGATATACCTTGTAAATATTCAACATATTTATGAGAACTTGTAGACTTTTTAATATTTATTTATTATTCTAGTGGTTTTACATTAATGATTACAAATGTAGTAAATTTAAATATTTATGAGATTTAATATAAAATCTTTAAAATTGTATTTTTTCCTGATTTATTTACGATTTATTCACTGATTATTTATCATTGAATTTAAATTTAAATAATGATTATTATTCAGGAGACACTTAAAATCCCATCACAAATACAATCCAATGTTATTATTATAATCAATGACTGAATGGTTGTATAAATAATCATTATTTTATTGCGAAAAACTTTGTTATTATTGTGAAAAAATACTCTCTGCTAATCGTAAGTAAAAATAAAACTTAAAGTTTCAAACAAAAAGCTTTTCCCATTAATAACCATCATAATATAAATAGTCAATGACTTCACCACGATAATTGAAAAAGTATATTTTAAAAATTACTTTAAAGCAATTTTCTTGGCGTATGAATCACACACTGATTTCATGTTATGACTACTATCCACACAATCACATTATATTAATATAAAAATTTGAGTTTAGTTTACAATAAGTTTCGTAATTACGTGAATACATTGCAAACACTTAACTTATAAAATAATTTTCCTTTAGATTTCTCAACGGCTAATAAAACACTACTTTTACTTTTCATATAGAAGTCTATTGTGGGGAATGAGGGACAGGGAGAAGGATAACAGTGGATGAGGGGAAGGAATGGCTAGAAATCGTGATTTGACGTCATTTCTCGTATATTAATTTGCGAGTATATAATATACAGTAATATATTGGTGGGGAAAAAGATTTCCAAAAGACTTATTATTATTATTATTATTATTATTATTGTTATATTGTAGTGAATATAACAAAAATCGTGAAAATCGCAGTTAGATTTCAATATGATGTTAGGTTTCATACAAAAGGATTTGAATGAGTTTTATTAATTCATGAGAAATTTGTTTGACTTTTATACCGGGATATGTTGAAATCAGTTATCTTTTTTATTTCAGAATTGTACCTGCACATTCTATCTAGTTTATTTTAATTATTAATTTTTTAATTTTTAATTTACAAGCTTTTACAAGTATGGTTCTTAATATATTTTAACCAAAGCCATTATTAATAAAATTCTGTTAATAATATTTATTGTAAACTAAATTAGTAATTTAAAATGTGTTATACTGTAAGTGTTTATTATTCAATAATCAATAGTGTTGTAAATGTCTAAAAATAAAATACAACTCTAATTGATAACACTTTTTAAATAAGTCAATGTTATAATCAGGATAATAAAACTATTAGTTTCTTTAATACTAAATAACACAGTA
>CAJPVJ010003505.1:0-10913 GCA_905397405.1 Oppiella nova
TGAGAAAAATAATTTAAATTAAAATAATTTTTATTTGCAATAATTTTAAATTAATAGAATCAAAGAATTAAATCAAACTTTGTATTAATTAAACAAATTTATAAATTAAAAACACATTAATTTGAGTAAATGTGTTAAAAAACTTGAGTATTAACACAAACTGACTAAATAAATTTTGAATTAAAATATTTAAACTTTTAAATCCTTTTGTCTTATCTAAATCTTGTGTTTAGCTTATGCCTAAACATTTCAAATAAGAATTTGCCCTAAAGCTCTTAATTTATAGTCATTAATACCTGTGTGAATATTCAAATAAAATCTGTGCGCACTATACAGCGGGTGCGCATTATCTGAGTAAAAACATAGTTTTGTGGTAAATATAGAAAGCGCACTATACGCCGGGGCGCACTATCTCACGTCAAACAGGGTAATAGCAACCTATTTAGGACTTTTCTATTATAGGCCATACTTCGCGGTATGTCTTGCGATATATCTATTCAACAATTTATACGTTACGTCTGTCTCCTGATTAACGGCGGCTGATATTAGGCCCACAAATATGAGGGGCAATAATGTGACGCCAACCGCATAGATAATAATTAGTCGTAGAATGAATGGCATGTTTAGAAACAATATGACATAGGCTATTGTAATACCACTAATGCTCGACAATGTCCACAGAATCGCAATGTATTGACACCAATAAGTGGTGTTATACTCATTGATCTCATTTGTAATATCATTAAGCGATTGAATTGTTTGTTTAACAAATATCGGGTTAAATCGGGAATCCGTTTCCACATGTGTTTTGAGGGTTTCATTGAATGCCCGCAATTTGTGTCGCAAATAGCGACAAATGAGATAATAGTGAACCAATAGATACAGTATTTGTGGCACACTGTAATAGACCATAAATGTGTACAGGATGGTTTGCGGGATACCGTACACAATGATTTCCAATAGTGTACAATTAATGGAGTATGATAGTAGCATGTACATTATATAAACGAACACTCCGTAAGTTTGCAATTGTCGGACAATTTTGAACAAAACCCGTGATTTGCGACATAAATCCCAAACTTGATGCCTATCCGTGAGTCCAATCTGTTTGGGAGTCATATAACCGGCAAACATATCAAACAGCGATAGAAATGTAGGTTTTATTTAGATTTTGAACAAAACCCGTGATTTGCGACATAAATCCCAAACTTGATGCCTATCCGTGAGTCCAATCTGTTTGGGAGTCATATAACCGGCAAACATATCAAACAGCGATAGAAATGTAGGTTTTATACCCCGCTTATAGTTATAGTAATAGAGGGCACGAAATAATATGTTCAATATAATGACATTAATAAGAAAAATGTTTATGTGTTTAGGGATGCCCTGTAGATAAGCCAGATCACCAAACATAATCTTGATAATGCGATACTCGTTAGGTACTATAAATGTAACCAGTACTATTTGTGTTAAATATATCCCCAAAGTAGAGTTGATAAGTTTTGGATGATAAATCTGTGATCTGGTAACACCTTGCTCATATTTGCTGCGAGTGTACAATAAGCCAATTCTATACAATTGATTGCTGGCTGATTTTGTTATTAATTCAACAGGTATAACTCTATTCATATTAATAGAATTCATATTGAATGCTACACTTATACAGAATGTAGACCTGTTAATACTGTAGGACTGTAATGTAAACTATCTATTTAAATAAAATACAATTATTTAATAACATCATAATTAGCAAATTATTACATATTATTGTTAATTATTGTTAATTATTGTTAATTATTGTTAATTATTGTTAATTATAATTACAGGCTATTATCAGGAAAAAACATTAATTATTATTTTTTGAACTCATATTAGTGTCAATAAATAGCTATTCTGTGGGCATTGTTGAGCAGTATTGATAATTATCTAGCAGCATTTTATTATGTTTATTATGCTTTTGCAAATAATAATAAAAAGTTTCGAAATGTTAGCAATGAAATAATAATTAACTGTACATATTATTATAGTCATTAAATGATGGTCATTAAATAGTTTATTAACATTAATTGAACCATGTTTTGCAACTAATCTATTACATTTCTGAATTGCATGCAAAATATGAAATTTATATTAGCATAAACAAATTACCAAACGAGTATCCTACCAGACTAGCTTTTTCCCAGCGAGTTGGGTATAACTCTAAACTGAGATCTCTCTCTATTGTAAATGTATGATACAATGATAAGCAATACAATATACAGGGTGGCACAAAAAAACAAAATAATTTTCAAATATTTTTATTTCCAAATACATAAATAAAAATTAAATTACATAATGAGGTCATCATTTGTTATGCGTATTTGATTATAGTTTTCCACTGTCAAAGCAATACACTGCTGTGCATACAATATTTGCCATTGTACAGGCACACTCAGTTTAATTACATCTAAAACCACAAGGTAAATATCATAACTTCAACGTTATGTAATGAATATAACAATAAATAAAATTATACTGGGTTACTGGTAGACAAAATCCACAATTATAACAATAAAGTAAATTAATTACTTGTTGGCCCGTTGAACCAGTACCATTTTGCAAAACCATTTAACATTATTAAGTAACTCTTAGACCTAAATAAAAACATATTAAATCTGCGGTCAGTTTTTGTATAAATCAATAGATTTTCATTAATTGTAAATTTATGTACTTCATGGCAAGTTGAATCAGAACACCATTTAACATTATTCATCCAGATAAATCCTTTCTAATCTCAGCCAATAGTAACCGATTTAGGACTTGTCTACTATAGGCCATACTTCGCGGTATATGTCTTGCGATATATTTATTCAATAGTTTATACGTTACGTATGTCTTCTGGTTAACGGCGGCTGATATTAGGCCCACAAATATGAGGGGAAATAATGTGAGGCCAACCCCATAGATAATAATTAGTCGTATAATGAATGGCATGTTTAGAAACAATAGGATATAGGCCATTGTAATGCCAGTAATGCTCGACAATGTCCACAGAATCGCAATGTATTGACACCAATAAGTGGTGTTATACTCATTGATCTCAAGTATAATATCATTAAGCGATTGAATTGTTTGCCGAATGAATAGCGGATTAAATCGGAAATCCGTTTCCACATGTGTTTTGAGGATTTCATTGATTGCCTGCAATTTGTGTCGAAAATAGCGACAAATGAGATAAAAGTGAATCAATAGATACAGTACTTGTAGTATGCAGTAATGGCCCATAAATGTGAACAAGATGGTTTGCGGAATACCGTACATAATGATTTCCATTAGTTTACAATTTATGGAGTATGATAGTAGAGTATATATTATATAAATGAACACTCCGTAAATTTTCAATTGTCGGAAAATTTTGAACAAAAGCCGTGATTTGCGACATAAATCCCAAACTTGATGCCTATCCGTGAGTCCAATCTGTTTGGGAGTCATATAACCGGCAAACATATCAAAAAGCGATAGAAATGTAGGTTTTATACCCCGCTTATAGTTATAGTAATAGAGAACACGAAATAATATGTTCAATATAATGAAATTAATAAAACAAATGTTTATGTGTTTAGGGACGCCCTGTAGATAAGCCAGATCACAAAACATAATCTTAATAATGCGATACTCGGTTGGTATGAATGACACGATTACTAATTGTGTTAAATATATCCCCAAAATAGAGTTGATAAGTTTTGCATGATAAATCTGTGATCTGGTAGCATCTTGCTCATATTGGCTACGAGTGTACAATAAGCCAATTCTATACAATTGATTGCTGGCTGATTTTGTTATTAATTCAACAGGTATAATTCTATTCATATTAATAGAATTCATATTGAATGCTACACTTATACAGAATGTAGACCTGTTAATACTGTAGGACTGTAATATAAACTATCTATTTAAATAAAATACAATTATTCAATAACATCATAATTAGCACATTATTTCAATGTCAAGAATATCATTTTAGAAACAATTATTATTTTTCGAACTTATTTTCATTAAATATTATACTTAATAATTCTTTATTATTCAAGGTAATTTCAATGTTATATTTGTATTTGAAAGTACATTATGAATATTATTATATTACAATGTTATTCAAAATTAAGTTACTAATTGTAATTTACAGTATACTAATGATTATGTTTATTGTTGAGAATATAAAACTATCATTAATATAAATTTAAACAATATTTTTCAGCTAATTGAGTCCATTTAATTGTAGATAAAACACATAATTTTATTTTCGAATATTATAGCATTTCTTACTTTAATTTATTTAATATTTTATTTTAAACCATTGTACAGGGTATTATAAGATCATTATCATTAACAAAAAGATAGCACGTATAAAACAATAATATTGGTTGAAATGTAGTCATATATATGATAAATTAATTATCTCAAAAATAGACAAATAAGCTAATTAAATAAATTCATTTATTAATGATAAGACTAAAGAAAAGGGGACAACCAATCTGATAACGAATGGCACTGGGTGAAATAATAACACCGCTAAAGCGTTCACCCCAAATTTTGGTAAAGGTTTATATGTGAGAGAATATCTAAGCATATTTGAATCAACAAACCAAGATGAGATTGACAGTTGTATTACATTAAAAAGGGAAGATTACCCCAAAGGAAATAATATATTCGCGATTAATTTCGCTCCAGACCTATCAACTGGTTGTTGTCAAACTGGATGTGCAAATATTATTGAACACGGATCTTTACGATTACAACTACGTTTGATAAAGCACTTGAAGAGATAATAATTGCCTTAGTTTACTTAGTTTGATACTGTTTTAGAAATCAATAGTGAAAGAAATCCAATATATAAATTCAGTTAATGTATACACTAACGATTAAAAAACTTCTTAAAAACTTTAAATGTTTTAAAGGGGTGTATAGTTGCGATAATATACCTAAATTTGATTGTAAAGTCCTTATGAATAAAATCAACCACGAACAAGAAAAAATTCATTCGAAATAGTCTGCAAGATGTTTATCAATAAGACAAAATGTCGGGAAAAAAGGTGTGGTAGTAACCCAATACATTAATGATGAGATAAGTAAAATCACACTTTATAAAAAGGAAATCAAGAAGTTGTTAGGAAATGAATCTTTCTACAGCTCGAATGTATGGAAGAAATGGAATCATACAGCGATGAAGAAGAATCAGAAACCCAGAAAAATGCTATGGTTATCCTAATTGATCCTAGTGATATAATTATCTCCTAGTTTATTATATTTAACATGTTAATCAATTTTATTTTATGCATTTTAGAATAATCAATCTTAATATTTTTAAATTTTCATTTAATTTTGACGATTTATATTTTTACCTCATAATTAAGCAATTTAATCATTTTTATTTTTAACTTTAATTTTAGTATAATCGGTTTTTATCAATTTATTTTAATTTAAAAATTTAATATGTAATCATTTTAATTTTAGCATTCAAACAGTGAACATCAAAAATGTCTTACGAAAAAGTTCCAAAATTTGGATCTCATCTCGTATAACATATTAGGTATAACGTCCACTAAGCGGTCTGGTAAATCGAAGGCAATTACTGTAGTTGGTTTAAATAACGAATCTGATGAAAATAAAAAGGGAGTTTTTATTGAAATTCGAAAATACAAAAATGGTATCTGAAGACCCTCGAGTTTACCTAAACGAAAAAGAATACAATTGGATGGTTTCTCAACCTTTTTGAAAAATATTAAAAATTTTCCAAGATTTATTCTAAGATTTTCCCAAATTATTGCTGCATCCTGTACATTTTGGCAAAATTCGTCAACTTTGACCCTTCACAACTTTTGTGTTTCTCAACCGATTGGACCGATTAAGGGCTCAAATGAAAGATCTATTGTTCCTCTATCGGACACATACCACACTTACCGGATGTGGTCACCGGAAATTGTGCAAAAAATTCTCGGATTATTAGGCTATTCAGTAAAACAAACCGCTTTTGAAAATATTAAGCCATTCCGGAGAAATTTAAATTATAGCCAGAAACAACCTTTCCGTATGACCTAATATATACTATTATGGACAAGCAAAACTGGTGCTGGGTTACTGTTGATTATTTCTAAACGGACAATTTGATTTTAAATGTCACTTCAGATTCTTGCACCCAGATAAATGCCAGTTCTTTTGGTTTAAAAGATCATATTTTTATGCTACCAGGTTACATACAAATGAAAGATCTATTCTTCCTCTATCGGACACATACCACACTTACCGGATGTGGTCACCGGAAGTGACCGGAAAACGTGTCCCGGAGATGGTCCCGAAATTACATAGAAAGCGATAATATTGAAAATTTATTTTTTGTGCAAAAAATTCTCGGATTATTAGGCTATTCAGTAAAACAAACCGCTTTTGAAAATATTAAGCCATTCCAGAGAAATTTAAATTATAGCCAGAAACAACCTTTCTATACGACCTAATATATACTGTCCGGACAAGGAAAACTGGTAGTGGATTTTCCTTGAAAATTTCTATACGGTTATAGAACTATGGTTCTCGACCTCAGAATCTTAATCCTGAATGAATGTACGATCTCTGTGTATATTAGATCTCTAGATTTATGTTGCCTGGTTACACAGATATTCATGTTTTGAATACTAGACATTTTGGAAACTCTCAATAAAGATACATTAGGTTTTTGTGTATATTTAATGTATTTAGGCTTTGTTTTGAAGATATGACAAATTACTGTATATGCGATTCCAAAAACCATTCCAAGTAAAATAAAAATGCATCTCGTACACGCATATTCTTTTTAAAATTTTTAAAATTACTATTTCTAACTTTTTAACCTAGAACAAATCTGTAAAATGCATTGAGAAAACTCAAAAATCTAATCTAGATGATTTATTAAAATTTTTACATTATTTGGTTTTTGGTATATTTTTCAAGATTATTTATTTTAAAAATGTTCTTTATTGATATGCAGAATAGTTTTTGAAATGTAAAATGGCCAAGATACAGTAGTTTTTCATATTTTTAATGTAAACCTCAAATTCTTAAAAGTAAACAAAAAACAATTATTTTAAATGAGAATGTCCAAAATTTCTTTGTCAATATTCAAATATTAACATCTTTGTAAGCAGATAACATAAAATCATGATCAAATATACCAAGATATCATATATTTCTTCAGGATTAAGATTCTGAAGTCATCTAAGTTACGATTATCCATTTAGGAATTATAGAAAACACAATACCAGTTTTGCTTATCCATGATAGTATATTTATTATTAAAATCCTAATTTATTTACTTATAACAGATATTACTGATAATCTTAAACGTTATTCAAAATGTATTGAAAATCTATACAACCATTCATTTGAATGTTTACCCAATCCTTACATAAATGAAGATTTTATTCTTATGAATGCGAGTCAAACACAGTGTAGAATATGTGGTAATAATAATACAAATACAGAATATTCTGTTAATAAAGACTATTGTAAAGAGAAATGTATTAAAAATTGTGAACAAAAATACTATTCATTAGAATTGGAAGACAACTCATATTTGGCACAAAATGACAGCAAAATTAGGATTGAATTCAAAATAAATCAAGAATTTCACTACAATTCACACAAAAAGTATTCATTGGTGGATTTCATGTCACAAATCGGAGGTTTAATGAGCCTATGGTTTGGAATGTCTTTTATCGATACCAGTGCTCTCATTAGACTCGTATTAATTCGTGTAAAATATTATATAAATATTATACTAATTTTTAAACTACAGATATTTCTTAAATATCTCAAATTAATTGTTGAAAAACTTATTAAATACAAATGGAAACGAATAATAAAATTCATTACAATCCCAGTAATATGTTATCAAATGTATGTTTTAATTGAAAGTTATTTACAATTCTCGACTCAAACTTCAATACAAATTATTGAATACAAGAATATTTATAATGAAAATCAGGTTTCCATGCAATCGATTCCTGCAATCACTTTATGCTATGAAAATACTTTTGAAGACATTTTATTTGATCCCTATATTAAACTATATTTTACAAACAATATAAATACAATTAATTTAACAAATGTTATGAACTTCACAATAGATTCAAAAGAAATCATTGAATATATTAACAAAACATTAGTAAATTACTTGAAACATATGAATTTTAATAGAAGTTTACTAAATAAACAAATTATAAAGTTGTTAATTACAAATATAATCAATACACGATATAAATTTATTAATGATTTTAATGGACATAATATTATCAATTCAACACTAAATGAATTAAATTTACATTTAAACATTACGCGCTGTTTAATCAATGATGACTATTGCACTCATATTATAACCATGTCACATTTTGGAAAATGTCATACATTTTCATCTCGTTTTAAATATTTTCAGAATTATATCAGATTTATTCAATATTATGGGTACGAAAACAAGTTAAATGAAATTAATTTTTATAAAATGAAATTTATACTGCATTCACCAAAGTCATTTCCAGTTATTAGTGATAATGTGATTGAATTCATTGATAGCCCAAACAGTGAAATTAAATTAATTAAAATAATTAGATATAAATTTAAACAATTGCCGAAACCATACGAAACCCAATGCTATGAATATCCGACAAATGAAACACAATTTCATTGTTTGAATAAATGCTACGAAAAGTCATATCAGAATCACTTCCAATGTATTCCCAAATATAATAGTTTACTAACCATTCGGTTATACGACGACTATATTGACCCAAATGTCACGTTNCAATGTATTCCCAAATATAATAGTTTACTAACCATTCGGTTATACGACGACTATATTGACCCAAATGTCACGTTTTGTTCACATTATTATATTAACACTGAAAATGAATTTAACAATAAATTCATCAAATTTTGTCAAACACAATGTCCGGTCTCATGTATTAGTGATATGTTTATGCATCAAATTAATAATATGAACATAGAATCACATGTAAAATCTTTGTATAAATTTAGTTTAAATGAAAATTTTTACATTCAAATAACATATTTGCCTCAATTATTGTTCATACAACTGGTCATAAGTATCGCCAATATATTGAGTCTATGGCACGGAATCAGTTTCATTGGTTTACTACAGGATATCATGGGATATATTGATAGATATGCTCATAATTGTCATATAATCCAAATTTTATATTACATTAGATGTAGCAATATCAATTCATTACAACTAAATACTTATTTAAAAGTAAGTAATGGTGTAAATGTATAGTACTTTATTCAATTATATAAAATTATTGTTTATTAAAGTTATATTGTATAGATATTTAAATAGCTTAATAGTTTTTATAATTCATTTTATTACAGCGCATATTATCGGCATTACTTTTGGCACTACTTATACACCAATTATACGACATATCTGTGCATTACTTCAGCTATGAATCCATTATACAATGTCTTAAACTCATCAAAATAATAACAATATAATTGTGTGAAATTTGACTCGTAGTCCAATTCATGTAAATAAACATAGAAAGCAATAATATTGAAAATTTAATTTTTGTGCAAAAAATTCTCGGATTATTAGGCTATTCAGTAAAACAAACCGCTTTTGAAAATATTAAGCCATTCCAGAGAAATTTAAATTATAGCCAGAAACAACCTTTCCGTATGACCTAATATAACTGTGAAAAACAGTTGTAAAGTTTTAGTACTACTTTTATGCCTAGGTTTTTTCATTATACCAGAGCCATGCTCATTCAAAGGGACCGGAGTTAAAAGTCACTTAAATTTTGAAATGAGTTAAATTAAAATTATTGAATAATTTGTTTAAAAATTTTATGTTAATTTTTGAATGAACTGATTTAATTTTCAAATCTAATAATTATGTGGATTATATAATGTGTCTATTTTAATTAAATTACGATAAATATATAACTTAGTTATTCTGAATAAAATTCAATTATAATCATACTTTACTTTATAATAAATTTAGTATTTAGTAATCTATGTTAACTAATATAAAATTAAATATAATAAATAACTATTTTTCCTAACGTTTTAATCAAGGTATAAATACTTTCTATGTATTTTCATCATACAGGTAAAGATGTAAAACAATAAAACCTGTCGCTAATTAAATACATAGAAAATATTTATCCCTTGATTAAAACGTTAGGAAAAATAGTTACAGCTTTGTTGCCAGCAAACTAGTTTTAGGATTTAGAAAGAGCTTTACAACCAATTTGGAATTATCCTGATACATTAATCCAATGCTAAGATAAATAGATTTTAAATTTACAAATTTAAAATGTAAAAATGTATTTAAAAATCAACAAGGCAAAATTTTGCAAAATCCAAAATTTAGTTTTTTGGTATTGACCCTGTGAATCAAATCCAAAAATCAAAACTTAAAAATGTTAAATACTTTTTAAATAATTTAAGATTTTCAAAAACTACCGTTCCCTACCGTTCCCTACCGTTCCTTTGTAAATTGAGTAAAAGTCGTCATATTAGTGTGTTGGTGCAATAAAACCATAGTTGCAAAAAATTTTGTTTTAATCTAGCTCTATTCTAAGTATTTTTAAATTTAATTAAACAAGTAAACACGATTTTGGCGGAGATTTTATATATTTTATAATTAAAAATATTTTTACAAAATTTGACACAAAATCATTCATTAAATGTTATGATTATTGTGAACTGTTTTTTATATCAAATAAACCAGGTACTTACAATCAGTTACATGTGATCTAGTCTGGTCTACATTATAGGTAAACATTTACCGGAAAAATTTGCCACACATTGAGTGCGCACTATACGGTTGAGAGCCGTCCAAACTTTTAGTACATACCGTCTATTCAAATAACGTTAATTTATAC